>PVKE010048279.1:0-11646 GCA_004027555.1 Craseonycteris thonglongyai | reverse complement strand
CACTTTGGGCTTTTTTAAGGAACAAAACATTGTTTAACCAGTATTATTATTGGAATTCTGAGTAAGACCACAGGTTGTTGACTGAGTGATAAATAGCTTTATTATCAGTCTCTACATCAACCCAGGATCAAGACACTGAAATATCAGTTGAGAGGAACTTCATGAAGCTTGCACTTAATTCATGTCCCATTAAGCTGTAACTCCACCATACACTTTAATCATCACACCTTATATTAAATATTAAAGCAGAATAGAATCCACCCTGCATGTGATCTGGACAGCTATAGAATGCACCTCCTTTTCCCTAGTCACTGCTAGGGTTTGATAGACAGTCTAGAACAGTGGTTCTTATGCTTAGTGTGCCTAAGAATGACAGCCCAAAGTTGCATGCACAAAACCAGGCACATTGTCCTTTATACATAATTTCAGGGATTTTTCACATGTACTGTCTTGACATTTGAGCCCAGTTAAGCCTAGGATGCCTTCACCCATAGCCATGGGTCCTAACTCCTCCAAATATATTTTTTAAAAGATTTATTTTACTGTTTTTGATAGAGACAGAGAGAAGGGGAAGGACCCAGAGCAGTTTCCATAGCTATACATCATCAGTTTTTGATGTGGTTTCCTTCCACACAGGTGGGAGGGGAACGCGCAGGGCAGGAACTTGGCTGGGGGTCTCCCACATGGGAGGCACACTCCAGTTCAGCATATGGGTCCACACGGGCCAGGGCCGGGATTTGATCCTTGGTTCCCTCGGCTGCAAAGCAGCACTTAACCTGCTAAGCCATCTGGCTTCCCCCCAAATAAATTAAAATTTCTCTATTCATCTGTACTCTCTTCAGTTTTCATCCTAGTCCTATTTGTGCTTCCTTTTTTCTGGTTTGTCCACTGCTGCCCTCCCTGCCACCGCGTCCCGCAGTGCCCTGTAGAACCTCGCTTTATTGTAAACAAAACTACCCTAAGTCTTCAGCCTCACCACTGAATGCTTTTTCACTCTCCTTACCTTAGCACAAAAATACCTTTTCCTGTGGCTGTTAGATCCCAGGGAAGATGCTCATTCTTCCATGCTCTCCTCCACCCTAGGGATGGACCTGGGGATGGGAAGGGTGGCCACTTTCTTCATTCTTCCACCCTTCTATAAAATCACCTGCTTTGAGGTTCATGCCATCAGTTCTCCATCTTCTACTTGTCATCCTTTATGACCAGCTTCCTAGTTACTCCTCTGTGTTCCCTGAGGACTTTGGCACCTGACTCACAGTTCTGCTGTCTACCTCTTATCCTAACAACATCCTAGTGACTTCAGTATCCCTGGCAACAACCTGTGCTTATCCCATCATGGTGTATTAGATGTGGGGGTGAGGGGTGGCAAATAGCTCCAACAGTTGAACCTCACCCATTGTTCTTGGCCACCTATAACTCCAGTGAACTTTCCTTCCACCCCACCCTTCCATGGCTACTCACCACCCAGAATGCACCACTGTTAAATCTTATATTCCAGCATCCCACATTCTAACCATAACCACAGCTATTAGTCCTCTCCCTCACTCTCTCATTACACCTCAATGTTTGTTCCAATTGCATGAAGACTCCCAGGCCCTAGCCCCAGTATTGCCCTTAGACTTGGGCAAAAGGCCCCTACCTTGGGCCTCATAATTTAGAGGGCCCTACTCTAACTCTTCCCAGATTGTGCCTATTCCACAAGTTTTTAGATACTCCTTTCAAAAGGTGGAACCTAATTCCTCTTTCTTTGAGTGTGGAGTGGTCTTAATAACTCACTTCTGACAAACAGAATAAGGAAGAAATGACAGTGTGATGTCTGAGGTTGGAACATATGAGACACTGTGGCTGCAATCTCTCGGATCACCTGGTCTGAAAGAAGCCAGACTCCATGTCATGAGGACACTCAAGCAGCCCATGTGGTGAGGAATTGAGGCCTTGTGCTAAGAGCCACATGAGGGAGCCATTTTGGGAGCAGATCCTGTAGCACAGTCAACTCTTCAGAAGACAACAGACCCAGCAAACATCTTGACTGCAACCTTATGGGAGGCCCCTGAGCCAGACTAACCAGCTAAGCCATTCCTTAATTTTTGACCCAAAGAAACTTCCAGAGAATAAAGTATTTGTTGTTTTAAGTTATTAAGTGGTAGTAATTAATACTCTGTCTTTACCTCACTTGACTGCTCAGGATATGACACTGTTGAGCACTCCCTCCCCTACCCACTGCTTTCCCCTTTCAGCTTTCAGGAAGAAAGTACTCCCTCCTGAGTTTTCTTTTAGCCTCCTGGACAGTCTTTGACAGTTTTCATCATTAAATAGCTCCCCTGCTGCTTGTCCCTGAAACACCAGTGTTCCTAAGGCTTCTACTATTTTTTTCCTACCCCATCTCTCATTGACTTTAATCACACCCATGGTTAATCATAATTGAAACTAAAATTTTCATGCCAGTGTCTCCTACCCAGACCTTTCTCCTAGGCTTCACAACTGCCTATTGGACAACTCCATGTGGATGTGGCCCCCTGGTTTCTCATATTTATCTGAAATTGAATTATCCCCTTTACCCTCACACCTGTCCCTCTTCCTGTCGACCTTTCCACAGTGAATGGCCCTATTGCAGGTAATGGAGGTGACTGAGCAAACTAGGTTTTTCTGGGAGGTGGTGTGTGATATTGTAGTTGAATGGGATGTCAGTCTCTGCCATTAGCCTCACAATAGCATCAAACAGCCAGAACAGACCAGTTCCCAGGGGAGTCAGGCTGATTCAGACCAACCTGTCTGAACTTGCATGACAGAATTAATTCGGGTTTCTGGTGCCTGAACTCTTAGGAGTCAAGACTCTTCTAACCCTTTACCTGAACAACTCCTACCATGACCAGGCAAGATTGCTGGCTGGTCTTGCTCATGCAAGGTAAATCCACCGTGGCAGCTGTAATCTGGGTTTGGATTGTGGAAGCCTATCTAGCTATCCGTTTCCTGGTTTAGGAGAGTGGAACCTTGGCAGCATTAGAGCAGCGGTGGCTTTCAGAACCAGAGGAGATGGGTGGGTGGGTGAGTGAGGGGACTGGAGAGGGGAAGCTTTCAGTTTATGGTTGGTCATAAATATCACTTCATCTCATTTAAACTTGTCATTTTATAGATGAGGAAACTGGGGTACAGAGGGGATACATTGTTAAGATTGGCGATTGATTCTGGAGCCTCAATTGACCCCACTTCTATCTCATTAGACGGCTCTTTATTTCGTGTGCCCTTGGGTCCCTCGGCTCCCTCCCTCTTCTACACACACACCCAGCGAGCTTGAATACAACGTTCTCATGCCTGGTCAGCATGATTCTTAAATTTCTAGCAGGCTTGTCTCACCAGGGCAGCTCTGGTTCTGTGCACGTGTTAAGCAGTCCCATTCCAAGGCGGGAGGAAGCAGAAGAGGAACCCTAAGGCACGAGCCAGGGAAATGGGCGGGGCACCCTGAGACGTGCTCGGGTTTGCTCAGGGCGGGGCAGCCTCACACAGCCTTTCAGGCGGAGTCCCACCCTGCTTGACAATCACACCGCCTTGGGCAGCGGAGACAGGGAGGGCGCGAGGGGCTGCAGGCAGTTCCCCTGTGCCCATTCCTTTATCCCTGGGTCTGGGGAGAGACTGTTTCAGAAGCGCAAGCTGCACTTGTTCTGGGCAAACGGGGATAATGCTCAGCTGACCGGGATTTGTCTGCAGAGATCGGGAAGAACCACCTGAAAGGGGAGATGGAGAGCCGTGCGTGACGTCCGGGGGACGCTGCAGCGCCCAGGAGCGCCGGCCCCGCGCGGGCACACGCCCGCTGCCCCGCCCCTCCCATGAGGAGCGCGCGGGGCCTCGCCCCGTTCCCCCGCCCGCGCGGCCCCCGACGCGTAGCGTCCGCCGTTCTCCGCCCCCTCGCCTCGGGGGCTGTCCTCGTCGCTGCCTGACCGGAGGTCCGGGCGCCTCTGCCTCTTCGGCTCCAGCCGACGGACCGAGGCGGCCCACCCAGGAAACAAGGGTGGCCTCGGTCCATGTGGCCATTCCAGAGCAGGTTGGAGTGGACAGCGGGCGGCGCTGCAGGGACAGGCGCGGTGGACAGCCCCGGAGACAGCGGCGGGGTCCTGGAGCGGGGAGGACAGGGTTGCGGCGGGCGGAACGGTGTCTCCTTCACTTCGCCCTCCAGACCCTGCAGCTGCAGCCGGACCCAGAGCAAGCCGAGCGGCTTCAGCTGCGAACGGAACGGCGGCGGCGGCGGCCCCCATCAGGAGACCACTAGGTACCGTCGCTCCCGCCTCACTCCGGCCTGGGGACCTCGGCCTTGGCGGCCAAACAGGAGGCCTGAGTCGGACTTGGGGTCGGCTCTGGCCCTAAGATGGCCGCGCTGTCCTGCGGCCCCTCACTCCTCTCCATCTGAGACCACCTTGTGGCTCTTATTCTCGCTGACCGCAGTTCTTTTCCCTTCCGCAGATCACCTCTTCCCGCGGCCTCGCCATGGCGACTTATGGGAAGGGCTGCGCGCGCCGTAAGTACAGAGCCGGCATCTCTGCGGGGTGGGGTGGTGGTGGCCGGGGAGTGGGAGCCTGTCGACCAGAAAACTGCGGCTTTTTTTACCCTCATCCCTCTAAGGACTTGGAAGTTCGCCCTTTTTGGTAGTCACTCTACCGTCTTGACTCCAAGGCTCTGCGAAGGGGAGGGGTCGGGCCGCTGGATTTCAGATGAAAGGACTAGGTCAGGAGAGTTCGTCTGTTGCCGCATTCACCTTCAGGTTTTGCACGTGTCTGATGAACTCAAAAGCAGAAAGTTATTACTTGTTAGGTTCGCTCGTTGGAGGATTGTCTCAGTCACTTTTCTGGAGGGAGAGTGTAAGGTCCATCCATACACGTGCTCCTAAGGGTGTGGACACACTTTGTACAATGAATGAGCTGGTGTTAGGAACTCGGGTTGCTTGCCCTTAAGCGCACGGTATTGGCTAAGGACTTGAGTGTCATAGTAATATGTTTAAAGTGCCATTTGATATTTAGTTGATTAGACACTTGAGTGTAACATAGATGAGCGTATTATTTCTATGTTTAAATTACCAAAGTATTACATACTTTTTTCTAACCACTCTAGAATATTGGTTTTGACTTCGCTGAGGTTATTAAAATATATATTGGGGGAGAAGGCCTTGCCTTAGGTTTTGATTTTATCTCCTTTGGTTAAATCTCATTCTAGTGAATTTTGGCAGATTAGATCTATATGGGTAGATATGTATGTGTTTGATTTTTTGTATTAGTCCAATCTTAGGTGAGGCTATAGACACTGTGTAAATTTTAGGAAGAGAAAGTCTGTGTTTCTTTTTTGCAAGGAATTTTTCTAGTTTGTATAGCCACTGACTGTGCTTATCTATTTTAGAAATAAGCCTTTGTTGGTGATATTTTCTTCATGGATTGTTAAAGTACAGTTGTAGCTTCTGGTAGTATCAAAACGCATCTTTATCAAATTGAACTGTTTGAATTTAAAGACAGCAAAGAGCAGTGGGTCATAGTCTAGTTCTTGGACAGAAAGTAGGAGAGAGAACATGAACATTAACACTGGAATGTTTCTTCCCACCAGCAATGTGTATTCCTCCATCATACGTTGACCTTGGCAAAGCTGCCAGAGATATTTTCAACAAAGGATTTGGTAAGAACTTAAAAAAAAATCAGATTAGAAGTGAAAATGTGTTTTTGGATTGTTTAGGGAAATTAATAATTTCTTTAAATTGTAAATATCTTGCTGCATTAATTCTGTTAGATACATTTTAGATAAAATTTCTGTTAAAATAGTTCTGTAACAGTCCACATTCCCCTCCATCCCAGTTTCCTCCCAATTTTTTCAAGGATTTTATCTTTAAGGAAAAAACAGCTGTGCTTTTCTTTCCTTCAGACAGAGTTGGTTAACTAGAATTATTACTGTTATTATTATGTATTAATGTTTTACTTTTGTGGTGGTGACTCCTAATGGGTTATGGGCTTTTTCAAGTGAGCTTGGGTTTTCTTGAAGATTTTGGTTCACCTTTCACTTTAGATTATTCCTCCAGTTATTTAGATTATTAATCACAAGGGGAGATATGCACCTTTGGGATAATGTTCTGAATGACTATTATAATAAACTATTGACTGTTCTGAGATTTAAGTTGCTGAATTGGTTCTCCGATCTGATATTTAGGTTTTAAAGTTGTGTGAAAGCTTTTTTTGGTGCCAAATAATATACCAAAACATTAGCAAAGCTGCTTAGAAATGCTCTGTCCCTTACATGTCAATTTACATGGAATAATTAAAATATTTTTTATTTAACTGTTGTGTATCAACATACATTTTTAGCCCCCTGAATATGTGAAATCTTGGTTTGTTTTTTTTTAATGTATAGTCTTCTATTGGTATGGGTTTTTATACAAAAGAATCATTTTGTTAACATTTGCTCTCCATTTTAAGGTTTTGGGTTGGTGAAACTGGATGTGAAAACAAAGTCATGCAGTGGTGTGGTGAGTGTTAGATCTCTAATAATTTCTGATGAGCCTTTATATAATTTTCTACCCATAAATTAATCATAACTAAAAGATGTCTCCCCTGTTTTCTCTTAAGAGGCAGAAGTTAATTTTATTTTAAGGGATTTGTGTGTAACTTGATTTATTTTGGCTTTGCTCTTTTTTCATGTGGTCTTTTGTCATATTACTTACTATATATGCATAAGGTAAAATTATAGGCTTGTAGGTAGGAACCTGCTATACTTTTTTATAACCCCTTTTTTCAATTCCTGTTAAAAGCATTAAGAGTTCTGGGAATAAAAATACTCAGTAACTCTTATTTTTAAGATTTATTTTTGTTGTTTTTGACAGAGAGATAAAGAGACAGAGAGAAGGGGGAGAGCCCAGAACAGTCTCCATAGTTGCACATTGTGGGTTTTTCCACATAGTTTCATTCCACAGGTGGGCACGGGGCTGCACAGGGCAGGAACTTCCGGGTCAGGGTCTTACCCTGGTGAGAACTGAACTGGGGGCGCTCCCCAGTTCAGCATATGGGTCCGCATGGGCCAGGGCTGGGATTTGATCCTTGGTCCCCGGGGCTACAAAGTGAGTACTTAACCCACTGAGCCATCCCACCTTCCCCATCAGTAACTCTTGAGTGTACTAATAATTTGTATAATGGTCATATTGTAGTAGCCCTCTTTGGGCAAGATAAGTGGTTAACATTATATGGTATTTGATGTCTTGATTCCGCCCTTCAAGGGAGTAAAATAAAATTTAGTTTTGTGTAATTTCTTCCACCAAAATTTTTGTTTTGAGATTGTTCTGGGTGTGGGTATAGTATGTGCATATTGAATATTACTGAATTTTTTTTTTTTCACTATAAATTCTTACTGTGGTTGTTAACTCCCTTAGTGTATATAACTAGTATTAAAATTGTATAATAGTTTCATTAATGCCAGGAATGGATTTCTGGGGTTTTCTGTTTGTCATGTTTGTCATTTGGTTTCTTTGTTCTGAAAGGAAGCCTTATTATTCATGTGGTTCAGTGACTTATTTGCTTAATGTAACGGGTTTCAGAGCAGTGACTTTGCATTTATTTTTTGTGTGCCTACTCTTAACTTACTGATGCCCCTTAAATACTTGCTGTGTATTTGTTGAAACACAAAAGCCTTCTAAAAAAAAGTAAAAGATTCAATCCTTGTGTTTAAAAAACTTGCTTGGTAGCGAAACCAAATTTTAAACTGGGGAAAATTAGAGAAATATATCTAATCCTACATTGTTTGATAAATCAAAATCTTTGTTGGAAATGAAGGACTTAATTGTGGACAGGGTTAAGGAAAGTTATGAAATTAGGTTTAAGATCATGGATGTATAGGTACTAGATTAGATACTCTTTGTTTTTGTTTAAAGTGGTTTTTTACTTTTTATTTTTTTAAGATTTATTGTTTTTGACAGAGACAGAGACAGGGAGAAGGGGAGGGCCCAGTGCAGTCTCCATAGTTGTACATCATCAGTTTTCTGCATGGTTTTATTCCACACAGTGGGCGGGGGCTACACAGGGTGGGAACTGGGCTTGGGGCTGCCTGTGTGGGAGGCACATTCTCTCAAGCCAGGGACCAAACCAGAGGGTGAGAACCAAACTGGGGGCCTCTTGCATGGGAAGCACACCCCAGTTCAGCATATGGAGGATTTGATCCTTGGTCCCTGCACTATAAAGCAAGCGCTTAACCCGCTGGGCCATCCCAGCTTCCCCATATTTTTAGTAGTTATTATTTTTTTGACAGACAAACAGAGACAGAGAGAAGGGAGAGGGTCCAGAGCAGTCTCCATGGTTGTACGTCATTAGTTTTCGATATAGTTTCACTCCACAGGTGGGTGTGGAGCAGGGCAGGAACTAGGTGGGAGGCTTCCTGCATGTGCCCTGGCAAGAACTGAAATGGAGGCAAATCCCAGTTCACCATATGGGTCTGTATAGACCAGGACTGGGTTTCGATCTTTGGACCCTGGGGCTGCAAAGCAAGCGCTCAGCCACCTGAGACATCTTGGCATCCCCTTTGTTTCTATTTAATGTAATTCAATACCCATGGTCCTGATATTGTAATACGTACCTGGCCCCAAATAAATCCCTTTAATGGCTGGTTCTATTCTCTCACCTGGACTGCAATTATGTTCAGTTCACCCCAGACACAGAAGCCTAAATGTCTGGTGTTGGAGTGAAAAGGGTACTAACGCTGTCAGTGGGCCCATTTTGGTCCCGCAGTGTGAGCTTGGTTTTGTGTCTTGAGGATTCTACAGCATGTGTATAGGCTAGCTCTCAAGCTATTTAGATGGAGGGTTGGCAGTGGGTGAGGCCTCAAGAATCATTAATCAGTGTCAGGAGTAAAAATTGTTACTCATACATTTCCCACTCCAGCTATCTGCTATTATAGAACATGCTCCATATATATTATTTTAATACCTTCCTTTATGTAGAGCACATGAATACGTGCAAAACTTTGACAGTGTTAGTCCAGTTTAATCCTCTACAGATACATTTTGTTATTATAATTGAGGAAACTGAGTCCCAGGAAAGTTAAGCGTCTTCAGCATTATTCATTCAGTAAACTATAGAAATGGATGCCAGGACTCTTAATATTTTTTCTAGTGTTATTTCTCCTCCCCCTTCCCCACCCCCTCTCCCTACTCTTTATTATTTTTGATAGAGACTGAGAGAGAATGGGGAGGGCCCAGAGCAGTCTCCATAGTTGTACATCAGTTTTTGACAAGGTTTTGGGCGACAGGTGGGCAGGGGCTGTGTAGGGCAGGAACTGGGCTGGGGCCTCTGCATGGGAGGCATGCCCCCTCGAGCCAGGGGGTGAACCAGGGGGCAAGAATTGAACTGGGGGCCCCGTTCAGCATATGGGTCCATAGAGGCCGGGGCCGGGGCCAGGATTCACTCCTTGGACCCTGGGGCTGCAAGGCAGGTGCTTAACCCACTGAGCCATCCCAACATCCCCTAGTGTTCTTAACATAATCCAGTGTTTTTTTAGAGCGAACATTGAGTGTCAAGCTTTGACTTGAAACTACTGTTAATGAAAGCATTTAATTTCAGGCGATGGTGTATAAGACCTAAGTATTTGAGTCTGTTTCCCTGCAGAGCAAGTTATAGAAATGTTCTGTTTTCTAAGTGAAGGGTGATTGGCCTGTTCTATTGCATAGTTTTTTGATGTTTCCTCACTATGCAGGTATCAGTTTCAGATTCAAGTTGTCTTCTTAGTTTGGATCAGCTGTCCTTTTGATTTGGCTTTCCAGTGACCAAAGTGTATAACTTTATTAGCAGGCAGGTTGTGAATTAGAACCCTCAAAGGACTTTTTAATATTTTATCTTGGAATATTTCAGCTGCCTGCCTGTATACTAAACTCTGAAAGATTATTAGATTTTTGGATTATCTGTAGCAGATTTTAAATTTTAGATAAGCTTGTCCATATTGTGTCTCCTTTTTCAGTTGGTGTGCAGTTAGGGATTAACAAGTTATTTATATTTGCTACAAATATAAGATTATATGCACTTCCTTGTATTAGATTATATTTTCCAACTATATCATCCGTTGTGCATAATACAGTTTATATTAGGCATGATGTAAATCATTGTGAAATAAATCTATAATTCCCCTACTTTTTCTTTTTTAATAAAAATGTGAAAGATGGCTGGAAAGGCATGAAACCTGGTTAAGACCCTTTTTATCTCAGAGAAGCAGTGTTGGGATTACCTAGGAATGTAGAAAAATAATTATTTGTTCATAGCATGAATTTTTACAGTGAGTATTCTCCCTTTAAGGATTTTCAGGAAACATTTCATAGTAAGAGTATCTATTATTATAAATTGATTTTAAAAGATGAGATCTGTGGTTACCCATGGTGCTTTATTGTATTTTTCTGTGTGTGAGACACCCCCATTTATAAGACAACCCCTACTTTTCTAAACCAACATTAAAAAATCAATACATGGGTTATTCCTATATATAAGGGACCCCCAATTTTTGGTCTTAACTATTTTAGACAGAAATACCATCTTATACATGGAAAAATACAGTATTTACTGTTTTATTCAATATCAGATAGATTGAATACAATGTCAAAACATTCATTCCTTTTTTCCCTGTACTGATTTTTAATTCCCAAATAAAATCACCTTAGGAATTTCCTTGAAAGGTGTACAGTTTGTTTTTCATTTGAGAATTAGATACAAATTAACTTGTGATTAATTGGTTGGAAATGTCAGCTGTAAGTAAGGTGGTAGTAACTTACAGTCTGATTTGTCACTCTTGTATATAATGAGTGACAGGTTAGGTACATTTGGCAAGCTAAAAAAGAGTTACTAAGTATTTCAGTAGGGTTTTCTTTTTATTTGTTAGGCAGTGAATTCTTTAATGCTTATGATAAAGTTTATGAAGTTATTTATTGTCTTATTAGGAATTCTCAACATCTGGTTCATCTAATACAGACACTGGTAAAGTTACTGGGACCTTGGAGACCAAATATAAATGGTGTGAGTATGGTCTGACCTTCACAGAGAAATGGAACACTGATAACACTCTGGGAACAGAAATTGCAATTGAAGACCAGGTAACATTTTGTAAATGTATTTTAGTATTATTTTATTTTTGTATTTCAAAAAGGAATTAAAGTTGAAAACAAATCTTTTTTTTTTTTCAAAACAGATTTGTCAAGGTTTGAAACTGACATTTGATACCACCTTTTCACCAAACACAGGGTAAGCGTGGATGTTGTTATCTCTTTAAATTTAAAAGCATTCCTCTCTCGTGTGTGTGTTTAGGAAAGATGCATATTTACTCTTTTGGTAGCTTACCCAGCTGCCTTGTGGCGAACTTTTCTTTCTGTCTTTGGAGCATGAGCACTAACTATGGTTGCTATCATTGGCCTTCCTTCAAATATTTGCCTCTTGTCATTGTGGCACTAACTTGGATAATTAACATGTTTTGAATATGCTTTTGTGATGATTTCCAGTTCTTCAAAGCAGCCTTGCTGTGTTGGTGGCAGTCCAGTCACCCCATATTCCCTTGTCCATTAGTTTGTGAGCTATGTACTTTTACTTCTTACGGTTTTCCTACTACTTCTTTTACTCCTGTTATGCTGCAGTTCATTTAAGTCTGTTCTGTGCTCTCTAA
>PVKE010048278.1:0-11643 GCA_004027555.1 Craseonycteris thonglongyai | reverse complement strand
TACTGAGTGATGGGCACATAATACGATGCATGAATGATGTGAGGTGGACTTGTACATCTGTAAACTGTCTAATTGTTACCAACCAATGTAACCTCATCAAATTTAACAATAAATTAAAAAAAATAAAAATATAAAAAAAATAAAAAAAAAAAAAGATTAAGAGTCTAAGATTCCTCTGAAACAACATCAAGCATAACAACATTCGTATCATAGGAGTACCAGAATGAACAGAGAAACAAGGGATAGAGAGAGCTTATTTTAAGAAATGATGACTGATAATTTTCCTAACTTGATAAAGAAAATAGTCATACAAACTCAAAAAGCACAGGGAGTCTCTCACAAGAGGAACCCAAACAGGCCCACACCGAGACACATTATAATTAAAATGGCAAAAGTTAGACAAAGTGAAAATTCTAAAACATGCAAGAGAAATGCAAATAGTAACTTATAAGGGGACACTCATACATCTTTCAGCTGATTTATTCTCAGACCAGAAGGGACTGGCAGAAAATATCCAACATGATGAAAACTAAGTTACCTACAACAAAGATGAATATACCCAGCAAGGCTATCATTCAAAATTGAAGGACATACAAGGAGCTTCCCAGACAAGAAAAAGCTGAAGGAGTTCATCACCACCAAGCCAATACTACAAGGAATGGCAGAGGGACTCATTTAAGATAGGAAAAAGCAAAAAATATAAATAATGGTAGGACAATAGCTTCATGTTTATCAATAATTGCTTTAAAATTATACAGATTAAAGGTTTAAATCAAAAGAAATTGAGGGTATTGCACTGAGTGGAGTGACAGAGGAAGACAGATACAAATTCACTTTGCTTATAGGTGAAATCCAAAGAAGAAAATTAAGCCTAACAGGAACAAATTGACAGATATGAGAGTAGGGTTGGGGGTGGGGGGTGGCAGATGTTAAATAAGGGGAGAGGAATGGGAAATTCAGTTTGATTGTTACAAAGTAATACTTATGGGGATATATAGCATAACATGGGCATATATGGTTGATAATGTTGCAGAGATTGTATGAGGTATCAGATGAGTACTAGATTTGTAGGGGTGATGGGAAGACAGCTGGAGGGGTGGATGAAATGGAGGAAGCAATCAAGTACAAATTCATAGTCACTGAATAGTCATAGGAATATGAAGTGCAAGATAGGGCATACAACAAATAAAAAATGTAAAAACTATATATGGTGTCAGATGGGAACCAGATATATTGGAATAATAATTTTGTAAGTTATGTAAATGTCTCACCACTGTGCTGTACACCTGAAATCAATATAATGTTGTATGTCAAATGTAATTGAAAAAAATAATTAAAATTTTTTAATTGATAAAAATTTCAAAAAATTGGCTAAAATGACTGTTGATAACTCAAGGGAGTCCTCCTGAGCAAATTACATATCTTTTTTATATTATGATATAAATATTTATTGTGATTTGCATTTAAATATTAAAGTAGACTCAGGTGTTTACAAATGGTACTATTCAATACTTTAGTTGATGGACTCAAAATACAACTACCATCAGTGGTATGTTGGAGCTTGCTTTCCCTAGCATTCAAGAGCTGATTGTATATTTCTTCCCAACTTCACACTCAATAGCATCACAATCTACCTTGCCACCAAGCACAATGAGAGTATTTACACAGCAGAGATTGACATTTAACAAAGCCAGTTGTCAAACAATTACCATGATTGTCTCTATTTATTGAGAAGTAAACTAAGGCTGAAATACCTTTCCTAATGTCCATAGATTAAAAGGCCAAATGTCAATGTAAACGCATCTATCTGTAAACTTACAATTTGTCTATAATGTATCTTATCAGTGAGGAAATCAGAATATGAAAGGCTTTATACAGGCTGAATATAATCTAAATTTAACAAGATAAATACAACACACAAATGTAAGGCTCTTGATTTGAAATAAAAAATCAACACAATTACTGGATTGGAAAAGTTGGCTTAAATATACACTTAAAAAAGAAGATTAATAATACTAGCTGGGAGTATTCTCTGAATTCAACAAACATGATCACAGTGACTTCAAATATACCTGACTCACTTATGAATCCATCGTGTCCCAGGGGCCACATAGTGCTTAGCCACCAACAATAGATCTTTTCCTATGTAATTACATATCCGCACTTGTTCACACTTAGCCATCTTGTCCTTATCTATTTATTCCCTTGCCTGTCTTTATTTCTTCAGCTTTAAAGCAGTCTCTTTCAAGTGAATATTCAGTCAATTCAGAGTTCAGAAATCATTATTTAGCAGGAATGATTCTCCACTTGAGTTCCTCTCTATATTCTTCTTTCACATGTCCTTAGAGCACCAGAGGAGAGAAGTTTGGCTTTTGTGCTGTCCCCAGCTTTTCCCAGAAGTGTTTGTCTCTTAAAGGATAATCCTCAGGAGAGAAAAGGGTGAAGAAGATGACAGTAACTTTTCATTATAAGCTCCTTTGTATAGATTTATTAAATAATATATATATATATATATATTACCTTAGTTAAATTTTAGAAATAAGCTTTTTCTAAAGCACAATTATTATCTATGTGGATGCTACTATGTTATGGTTCATCTTGTCAAGAAATTAATAAATTAGGGAAAGCTGGGATGGCTCAGCCGGTTAAGCACTCACTTTGCAGCCCCACAAACTGAGGATCAAATCCCGGCCTCAGCCCATGTGAACCCAAATGCTGAACTGGGGTGTGCTTCTCATGTGGGAGGCCCACAGTTCAATTCTTGCCCCCCACATTTGGCCCCTGGGGGCATGCCTCCCATATGGGAGGCCCCCAGCCAAGCTCCTGCCCTGTGCAGTTCCCACCCACCTGTGTAGAACAAAACCATGTTCAAAAACTGATGGTGCATAACTATGAATACTGCTCTGGGCCCTCCTATTTCTCTCTGTCTCTATCTCTTTCTCTCTCTCTGTTTCTGTATCTCTCTGCATCTGTCAAAAACAATAAAATATATGTTTAAAAATAATTAATAAATTGGGAAGCCAGGATGGCTCAGCAGGGTAAGTGCTCATTTTGCAGCCCTAGGGACTGAGAATCGAATCCCAGCCCCAGACTATGTACAAGCATATGCTGAACTTGGGTGTGCTTCCCATGTGAGAGGCCCCAGTTCAGTTCTTGCACTCCCCCACATTTGGTCCCTGGCACAAGGGGGTGTGACTCCCATGTGGGAAGCTCCCAGCCCAGTTCCCACCCTGTGAGGCCCCACCCACCTGTGTGCAACAAAACCATGTCAAAAAACCAATGATGTACAACCATGGAGACTGCTCTGAGCCCTCACCTTTCTCTCTGTCTCTGTCTCTCTATGTCTCTGTTAAAAATAATAAAATAAATATTTTTTAAAAGAAATTAATAAATTGAGAAAAGGCATTAAAATACCTTTTACCTTGTCCTTTTCTCATCAGATCTTGTGCCAAGTGCAAGATGAAAACAAAGGAGGAAGTCTAATTTATGAGGTCTGACAATTAAATTTGTGAAATCATCTTAGAAAAAGTGCTACATAATTCCTTGCTCAATATCACTATGGTCACCTTCAAAGTACTTCCCTTGGGGAGTTATGCACTGACTCAAGTGCCTAGTCAACCTTTCAAAGTAATTTTGAAACTATTTTCAGAAATGCTCATTGGAGCTGTCATTGCATTACCCTTGATTTCCTGAATGTCATCAAAATGTTTTCCTTTCAATATTTCCTTTATCTCCAGGTAAAGAAAAAAGTCATTGGGAGCCAGATCAGAAGAATAGGGATGGTGTTCCAATACAGTTATTTGTTTACTGGCTAAAAACTCTCTCAGAGATGGTGGTGCCATGTGAGCTGGTGCATTGTGTAGTGCAAGATCCATGAGTTATGGTGAAAAGTTCAGGTTGTTTTTGTCTAATATTTTTATGCAGCTTTTTTAGCACTTCCAAATAGTCATCTTGGTTTATCGTTTGTCCAGTTGGTACAAATTCATAATGAACAATCTCTCTGATAGTTAAAAAAGTTTAGCAACATTGTTTTGAGTCTTAATTTGGGCTGACAGAACTTTTTGGGTCATGGAGAATTGGCTGACTTTCATTGCACACTTGGACACTTTGTTTCAGGGTCATATTGGTAGACCCATGTTTTATCACCAGTGATAACACAGCTCAAAACATCATCTTGCCTCTCCAAATGATCTTGGCAAACTTTGACTCTCCTTTGTTTCTGTTCATTGGTGAGCTTCTTTAGGATTATTTTAATAAACACCATTCTCCTGCTGAGATTTTCAGTTAACATTTTTCTGTTTCTCTATCAATATTCACTTGGTCTGCTATGCATCTCACAGTCAGCCAGTCATTTTGATGCATAATTTGATGAATTTTTTCAATGTTTTCATCAGTTCTGTTCATTACTGTCTGCTCTGATCTCTGTTTATCAGTGACTCTCTCCCCTCAGAAAAACATTTAGTTCACTTGTATGCTGTCATTGTCTTTATGGCATTATTTTCAATAACTGAGACTAACATATCCCTAATCTCATTTCTACTCTTGCCAAGTTTAACAAGAAACTTAACAATTGTTTTCTGCTCTAACTCAGGCTCTAATATTCTCAGGACAGCACACAAAAACATGCAACAACAATAATATATGCCATTCAGAAAGACACTGCAACATGGCAAGATGAACACAGCTGTGAGACACTGGTATACCAAGATTGTGAAACCTTATCAAAACTGTTTGTATAATGCTGCCAACATAAGTGCACAGTGGCAAGTTTGTGAACTTACTTGTTCTAGCTCATACTTCCATTTTTCACATTCTCTTCGCTCCTGTTAAATTCACTTGTGATTTCTATTACCTGAATTTTCACAGGAACACTCTCAAACCTCCTGCTCTCACCCCTCCTCTATTCCTAATGGGTAGAGATTAAGTACCATGTTTACTATTGTCTCTCAAGATTTAATATTTCCTTTCTTCTACAGTAAGAATTCTCTTATTGAAGAGTCCCAAAACCTACTTATTCTCAGCATCTTGGGATACAACTTAAAATTAATCAGCAGTTTCAAGATAGTTATATTATGTCTTCTTCATGATAGTTGTCCTTTTTAGTACCTAAACATTTGTTCACTTCGCTCACATTGCAAAACAAGAGACACAGCATTCCAAATCCTTGATGAAATGCCAGCTCTAAGGATAACTCTGTTCAAGATACAGGAATGAGCCACCTTGAGGCAGAAATGACTCTGGATTTATGACATATGGGTAGAATTAAATGTTTCTGGGACTCACAATCAATGGAAGTTTAACATGCCTTGAAAGTAAACAATGGAAAGAAGAAAATGAAGACAAACAGTAGGATTTGGGGACTTCATTTGTGAATAGTATGATAGGGCAGGTATGGCTGTGTCAGTGATTGTACAGGTCAAGTCAAGTGACAGAATCTGTACTGTATTCTCACAGTTTGTCTTTGTAAAAGTTGTACACTATTGTAGAGCAGTATGTATTTCACAAGGCACTGTATGAAAGATTTTTTAAGATGTTTGTTTCAATCCAGGGGTTAATAAGCAATCTCTGTAAACAAAGGTGATTCCCCAAAACATTCACTTTAAGAAGGGGATGTGGGCTGCACTGGGAAAGCATTGTCTTACTGGTTTACAAATTTGGGGTTAGCATGAATATTTTATCTTGCATTTTACTACTTCAGGGTGAAGTGATAAATGAAGTGTATAAGGCTTATGGTGTTAACATCCCCAGATTCTGGACTTGTAAGACACTGCATCTCTAGCTCTATAATAGATTGTCATCCTCTTACAACATTTGTGTTGAAATGATTTTCTCATCTTGGGAAAGGGAAATGTTAATCTCAATATGAAGTGTTGTGTGTAGGATGAGCAGACATACGCATACTGCTTTAAAGAGGACAGAAAACAACTGTACTGCTCCATTTCCAATGATACATATTGTCAGCTTACTGACACCTTGAACTTAGCACAATGAGACTAGGCTGACCACATGTACCATTTGAAAGGGACAGTACAGTTTTTTTCTTTCCATTGAAAATTGTATGTCTGGTAAGCTTGATTGTCTAGGCTGGGTAAATCCTATTAAATTCACCATCAAAAAGATTGCTTTTGGATATCTTTGCCTCAGCAGAATAACCACCTCTTTACAACTAATTTGGCTGAGCTTGGAGGCTCTACATCTGATTCTGTCCAACTTCTGATCATTTGATTTTCCATTGTTCAAAGGTCACATCTATGCACTTAAAATCCCCCACCAAATGTTACTTTGAACCTAGGGTCCTGCTGGATATAGTGTTCTGGTTACAACTGCATGCAGATATTTTAACAATGAGAAAAATAGGCATCAAGTACTCAACAAATTTATTTTTTGATACCGGTACCTCTTCTAGCCTTTATTAAGACTAATGTGACCAAGAGTAGTGTGAGGTCTAATAAATGCAAAGGACTTGGAAGACTCCTGTCAAATTATGGACAGGCCTGCTTCTCTCATAATAGAACATTTAATTATTTCTTTATTAATCACACTGTGTATGCAACAGTAGCCTAACTTGACAAGAATTTAACATTATGTGAATTCAGTCTTGTAAAAGAGAAAAGGATACAGGGAACACTCAATGAGTAATACTTAAGGGAACCAGAGATACTTTCTTCAAAATATTTGCTATTTTCCCTCTGGGCACCAGATATATGGTGGTGGAGGGGGACCTGATTCTGGGAGGTAAGCACATAATGCGAGGTGTGGGTGATGTGATGTGGACTTGTACTTCTGGAAAATACCTAATTGTTGCCAACCAATGTCACCCCATTAAATTTAACAATAAAATATAATAATAATTAAAAAATATACATTTGCTATTTTATACCATCATTCTCATTTTTGAAAATAAAAATTTTAAACTATTCAGTGTTTGCTGTGAGTTAAACATAGCCTAACAAATTGAGTATCTGTGTATGTAGATATATTCAGGTGAGTGTGGATGTTAGTTAGTATGTGTATGGGTTTGTAGGATCTAATTTCTTTCCTTCATTATTTGCTATTTTAGACACATTCACATCCATTTCATACTCCACAGATTTCGTGGTATGAAAGAACTTTCTATTTATTTAAAAGTTAGATTTTTAATTTAGAACATTAAATTCAATTAGCATTGTTGATTAAGAGATTAATAAGTTCCTTCCCATCAGACTTCAAGAAATCAGAGATAGTCAAATTTTATAACTATTAAAAGTAAGATCAGGGGTGCTGGGATAGGTCAGTGGGCTGAGCACTCACTTTGCAGTCCTGGGGTCTGAGGATTGAGTTCCAGTCCTGGCCCAAGCCAATGCAAAGCTATATTCTGAACTGGGCATGCTTCCCATGTTGGAGGCCCCCAGTTTAGTTCCCAACTGTGCGAACCCACATCCACCTCTGTGGAATGAAACTACCATGTCAAAACTAATGATGGGGGAGATCAAAGATGGCAGCATGAGAGGAGAATGCCGATAACTGCCTGGGAAGGGCGTTGTGAACAGAGGGGAATCCACAGGGGAAACCCTGAGAAGAAACCTCAACTAAGAGAACCACACAACGCAGAACAACATACAAAGGTTAGAGAAAAAAGGGGAGACGGAAGGGGAAGCAGCGGTTCGGAGACAGAGACTCGGAGCATGGCCCGGGGCTGGCAAAAACAAAGTGGGATTGGGGGACTACGGTCAAAGTGGAGCTGGATCAAGGCAGGCTGGAAGCCGAGACCTAGGGAGCGTGGAAGCCCCACAAGACTGTGGACAATTTAACATCCAAACTCAAGGGACAGCACACAGTGCCCTAATCTGTTCACAGAGCCTAAAGTGGAACAGGGACTGTGGAGCAGGGTGGCTGCACTTCCTGGCAGGCGGGGTGAGAGCAGGACACCAACCCACAACAGCTCAGCACCCCTGATTTACAGAGGAGATTGATTGTGAAGGAGCGTCTTCTGAAGACAGGGCTCTTGGAGTGAGGGCTAGGGCTTGAGTGGGCAGAGCTGCATTAACCGTGCTTAGAGTGAATCCGGTAGTCTCAACAGAGCCGGGAGCATAGAGCGGCTGCTGCCCAAGCTACGGCCTGTGCGCACAGAGCTTTCAGTGCCCCACCCACTGGGCCACAGTGGCACCGCTGTGTGCACGCACCTGGGCTTTCGGTGACCCGCCCACCAGGCCGCCACGGCACCTGTGCCAGCCCACAACTGAACTTTCAGCGCTCTGCGCACTGGGCCGCCGTGACACCGCTGCTTGCTTGCCAGCGTGCAATTGGGCTTTTGGTGCCCCGCTCACCAGGCCGCTGCGGCACCGCTGCCAGAGAGCAAGTACGCAACTGGGCTTTAGGCGCCCCGCCCACTGGGCCGCTGCCAATCGCTGTGTGCACGCACCCGGGCTTTCGGCGCCCCGCCCACTGGCTGCTGCAGCACCCCTGCCTACTCGCCAGCACGCTAACGAGCTTTTGCCGCCCTGCCCACCAGGCCGCCACAGTGCCGCTGCCTGCGTGCAAGACCAGCTTTTGGTGCCCTGCCCACCGAGTTGCTGCAACACTGCTGCCTGCTCGTGAGCACGCAACTGGGCTTTTGGCGTCTGGCCCACAGGGCCTCTGGGGCATTGCAGCCTGCGCGTGCAACTGGGCTGCCGACCGGTTTGCCACGGTGTCATTGCCAGCGCGCGGAACTGTGCGGAGGACCAGGGCCACTACCAAGCCGCAGCCCATCCAAGTGCTGCCCTGTGGGCGTGGCTTACAGATACAATTGAAGGAGGGGCAGCCAGGCAAAGGAGAGAAAGACCAGAGGAACTGCGCCCCGCCCGCACTGAACCACCAGCCCCCCTGCTGAAAGAGGAATCTGCTATTGTGTCTCAGGCCCACCCTAGCTTCTACTCACATGTCCCCACCCCTGGCTACACCATTACAACCCTGCTATCTAACAGGTAAGACAGCAACCTGAAGTGCCCCAAGACACAGAAGCTGTCTGCTTCCCCCAACCCTCTCCCAAAATCTCCTCCTCTGACAATTTTTTCTCCCAAAAGAAAAAATAAAGAGAAGCCCATGTGCTAGGCAAACCCCCAGAGGGAAAACAGACTCATGCTTAAAGCAAAAAGAACCACATCAAACACAATGCACACCTCAGAATCCAAAGCCCCTCCAGAAGATCAGGGGCAGTCTTTAGTAAAGGACCTTGCACACTTGGAATCAAATCTAAGTGAAACAGAATTCAGGGCTGCATTAATCAAGACACTCAGAGAGCTCACTCAATGCTGGCAAAGTACCAAGACACTGTTAAATGACCTCAACAAGAAATTTTCTGAGCAAAATGGGTACTTTACCAGCACATTTGAGAAGCTAGAGCAGAACCAAAAAGAACTCCTTGAAATGAAAGGCATCATGGGAGAGCTCAAAAGAACTGACCAGCATAGGAAACAGGGCTGACCAGCTACAGGAAAGGTTGAGTGAAATTGAAGATACAAACATGGAAATGTCACAGAGAGAAGAAGAAAGGGAAAGGAAAATCAAGAGAAATGGAAGAGTCCTACAAGAACTTTCTGACTCCATCAGAAAGAACAATATTAGAATAATAGGGATACCAGAAGGAAGCAAGATGAAATCTTCTCAGAGTCTACTAAAACAAATAGTGGATGAAAATTTCCCTAAACTGTGGAAGGAATTACAGCCCCAAATCCAAGAGGAAATCCGAAGCCCTAACTTCCTAGACCCTAGCAGATCTTCTCCAAGGCACATTGCTCTGAAGATGAAAAACATCAATGACAAAGAAAAAATCCTCAAGGCTGCCAGGGAAAAAAAAAAACATCACTATCAAAGGAAAACCTATCAGGCTGTCACCAGACTTATTAGCAGAAACTCTGCAAGCCAGGAGGGAGTGGAGCCCAATCTTCAAAATATTAAAAGAGAGAAATTTCCAGCCAAGAATCAACTATCCAGCAAAATTAACCTTTAGATATGAAGGAGGAATTAAGGCCTTTACAGATATGCAAAAGCTCAGGGAATATTCCAGCTCAAAACCGGCACTCCAAGAAATACTGAAGGAGGCTATCCGACCTGAATCCAGAAATCAAAAAAAATGGAGAAAAGTAGGGACAACAAAAAAATAAAAAGGAAAGAAGAAATGGATACAGGATATCCTCATATATCAATCATCACCCTGAATGTAAATGGACTGAATTCACCAATAAAGAGGCACAGGGTAGTGGACTGGATTAAAAAACAAAATCCAACCATATGCTGCCTACAAGAGACACACACCTCAGCCACAGGGAC
This sequence comes from Craseonycteris thonglongyai, assembly GCA_004027555.1. Taxonomy (NCBI): domain Eukaryota; kingdom Metazoa; phylum Chordata; class Mammalia; order Chiroptera; family Craseonycteridae; genus Craseonycteris; species Craseonycteris thonglongyai. The sequence goes on along the minus strand of PVKE010048278.1, from coordinate 1,353 downwards.
AAACATAGACTCAGGGTAAAAGGATGGAAAACAATACTCCAGGCAAATGGCAGTCAGAGAAAAGCTGGAGTGGCCATTCTGATTTCTGATGAAAAGGACATCAGGATAAAAAAAATAATAAAACATAAAGATGGACATTATATCTTGATAAAAGGGACAATACAACAAGAAAACATCACACTCATAAATATATATGCTCCGAATCATGAAGCACCAAAATTTATAAAGCAACTACTAACAGATCTAAAAGGAGAATTTGACAAAAATACAATTATAATAGGAGCTCTAATCACCCCCCTGACAACATTGGACAGATCATCCAAGCAGAAACTAAATAAGGAGATTGCAGCTTTAAATGATACATAGCAAAAACTAGACATAATTGACATTTACAGGTCATTCCATCCTACAACAAAGGGCTATACATTTCATTCTAGTGCACATGGAACATTTTTAAGGATAGACCATATCCTGGGACTTAAATCTAACCTCACCAAATTTAAGGGCATCCAAATTATACCAAGTGTATTCTCAAACCACAAAGCATTGAAACTTGAGATCAATTACAAAAGATCAAGTGCAGAGAGAACCACATATACGTGAAGATTGAACAACATGCTATTAAAAAGTAGCTGGATCAAAGAGGAAATTAAATGAGAGATTAAAACATTTCTAGAAATGAATGACAATGAAAACTCGACGTACCAGAATTTCTGGGACACAGCGAAAGCAGTATTAAGAGAAAAATTTATATCATTACAGGCCTATCTCAAGAAACAAGAAAAACTACAAGTAAACACCCTCACATCTCATCTTACAGAGCTACAAAAAGAAGAACAGAGGTTCCCCAAAGCCAGCGGAAGAAAAGAATTAATAAAAATTAAAGCAGAACTTAATGAAATTCAGAATAGAAAAACAATAGATAAAATTAACGCCACAAAGAGCTGGTACTTTGAAAAACTCAATAAAATCGACAAACCACTGGCTAGGCTCACCAAAGGACAAAGAGAAAAATCACATATTTCCAGAATACAGGACGATAGGGGAGAGATTACAACAGATGCTGCAAATATACAAACAATCGTAAGAGATTATTATGAAAGACTCTATGCCAACAAATTTGACAACCTAGAGGAAATGGATACATTTCTAGAAACATATAGTTTACCTAAACTGAACCAAGAAGATTTGGATAACCTCAATAGACCAATCAACAGTACAGAACTTGAAACAATTATCCCAAAATTGCCCAAAGGCAAAAGGCCTGGACCAGATGGCTTTACCAATGAATTCTACCAGTCATTCAAAGAAGAACTAACGCCCATCCTCCTCAAACTACTCCAGAAAATTCAA
>PVKE010048277.1:0-11642 GCA_004027555.1 Craseonycteris thonglongyai | reverse complement strand
CATAGTCAACCAACAAACTTCCTTCTAACAGCAAAAAGGAAATGTGAGAAACTTTGAATCAACTTATACTATAGTTACAAAAATGTGTTGCTATCTCAAACTATTTTTTATTTAAATATATTTTTATTTATTTATTTTTATTTTTGACAGAGAGAGATACAGAGACAGAGACAGAGAGAGAACTGAACTGGGGGAGCTCCCAGTTCAGCATATGGTTCTGCATGGGCCGGGGCCGGGATTCGATCCCTGGTCCCTGGCGCTGCAAAGTGAGCGCTTAACCCACTGAACCATCCCGGCTTCCCCCTATTTTTTATTTAAAGGCATAACTGTCCACTATGTATTCTGAATTTTAGATAATTATAATATACCTATGGAATGTTGTGTGTTTATATATTTGCATAGCAAACTAGAAATGTATTTACATGTGCTTTATATATATTTACATGTAATTCTACATATTAATGTGATGTATAATTTTTATGCAAATATATGTGAAATATCATGTATGTATACTATAAAGCCATAATTAATAGTGTATTTATAATTATTCACTTTATTAATTTGAATGAAATGTTCTATTTTCTAATCATGATCTGCAATAATTTTTTTCAGTTGTTTATCTCAGAAACTCTTGATTGCAATAATTCATTAATTTATTTAACAATTATGTTTATTTTACTATGTAAAGTTGTTTAGTTAGATAAGTGTTTATAGTGTATGTGTAAATTCAGAAATTGTCTCTCCCAAAATACCTGAAAGTCAACACTGAACTATGAGATAACCTTGAAATTTTCACACATGTCATTTTTTTTTATTGTACTGTGACAGATTTTTTTCCCCCTGAACACCTATCATATTCCCCAGATGGCTTAGCCATCATCATTGACGGAGTATGAATAATGTTTTAGGTTGAACAGATGTGAGCAATTTGTAATTTTTCCCCTTTCTGAACAAGCTTTGTTTGGATGAATCAACTGGAAATTGAAACTTATGTAGAGTTTCTGTTTGTAAAGGAATAGTATTTTCCCATATTGGAATATCTAATCAGCTCTTAAACATGGGCAAGAGATAGGAAACAAGGAAACTGGTCAGATTCTGTGACAATAAAATATTGCAGCATAGTTCCAATTTCTTTAGTCTATGAAACCATGTAAATAGTTTAAGGTTATTTCAAGCCTAACAAACTTCCATTACATTTTGAAAAGAGAGTTTTTAACAGATATATATTCTTGATATATCAATCAGGTTGCCTGTGTCTCTCTCTGGTCATAATAATATTTGAAGAACGAAAGTTCTGGAAATACTGGAAATGCAGAAAGTACTGATGACATGTTCAGAGAGCAGGAAATAAACTATTTTTCTCACAAAGATTTGTTTATTCTGCTAAATTAATTTTATATAAATTATAAATATATTTTTGACCTTACCATAGTCAACTTAAATTGAGCTTTACTGGCAATTCAGTTTCAAGAAAAGTTCTCTACAAGCTATAAATTAATTAAATACTATTTTGTTTAAAGAAATATATTTTTAAAAATCTACCTAAGACAGATCTTTAATACTGTGGCTATAAAATGTGCATTTAAGTATATTCCATTGCTGTATATTCCATTTGTATGCAATATAATTTATTTTCCTTATCATAACCAGTTGCCAGTATTAAAAAGGCCCCTTGATATCGAGAGTTCAGTCACTGCCCTATACTTCAGAGCCTGTCTAACCTGATATTATATAATTCTTGCTGTGGGAAGATTAATCATAGTGAATATTTTTCACTTTCATTAAATTAAGTTCTGTGAGACCAAACTAATTGGCAATTCATCTAGATTAGATAACCCTAAATTCTTGAACACTTAAAAATTTGGGAACTTCATATGCTCCACATAGAATTTAATAACCAAAATGTTAACTATCAAAGACACCCATTAGTTCGCTGCTTATTTCTGTGCTCATAATACATTTCAATATCACTGACTTAGAAAGTTGAATGTTAATATTGTAAAATATTTTAGTTAGAATTCATAGACCATCCTCAAAGCTTTTATAAACCATGTTCTTTTTGAAAAACCATGAGAGTTCATGCACTTATTTTGGAATTTTAAAATAAATTAAATAGTATGACTTAAGCTAAATCAAAACAACGATAATATTTATTATGCTTCATCTACTTCTACTCCATTCCAGAAATTCACCTGTTACACCTTCCTCTGTGAATAATCATTGGTTTTAATTTGCTGGTTAAAAACCTTATTTACCGAAGACTTACCAAAGCAGCCATTTTGAGGAACTTACTAGGTGTATTTTCTTATTTAATCAGGAACTCTACTGGATGGCCTACATTGGCTCCTTTATTAAAAATTCTCTTAGATTCTATAAGTTATTTTTCCTTAGATATATAGTTCAGTCCCTGATTTCCTGAGTTTGCTTTCATACACAATTGCTAGACCAAAGACAAAAAGGCTTGTTTTCATGCCTAGACAAAAAGAGGACCCTCTGAACAGTTCTTCCAGAGTGCCCACGAATTTTAATGATTTGCAGCCTTATTAGTGTTGCATTTCATTCATCCTCTTTATTTGAATGGATGAATATTTAGACAGTGACCTAGACATTTTAGTGTTTTTACTAGTTAAGCAAGACCATTAGAAATTAAACATTTAAAAAATATATGATACATAATTGCTCTTATTCCAAAATTTAAATGTTATTTATTTCCAGTAGTGCATATTCCTTTTGTGAGCCTGTATATTCCCCAGATTCGTCTCTTACTTTCTGCACTTTATGTGTGTTTCATGCATTAAAGAAATTTATAAGTGAATTTTGAGCCAGCACACAAAACAATATTACGTGAGTGTTCTAACACAAAGAAAAACAGATGGTCAAGTATACTGTACACAAGCTTTGTACGCCAACTCCCACAGATTGCCTGTCTTAAGATTTCTTTCCCCAAGTAGAATCAATCATCAGAGAAGTGATTTGAATTGCTTTATTATGGAAATATTCCATTTGAAGGACAACAACAACAACAAATAGCCATTTCAATTATATTTTCATTTTAAAGAAAGTTATGTTTCACCCTCTTGATAAGTTTATTGTCATGAAGTCTGAGCTAATCATCTCCATCAACTTATATTCTTATTCAAAGAGTCTGGGAAAAAAGTTTTGTTCCTCTCATTTCTGAATTTCTTTTATATCAGTATGGCTAAAAGAAAACCAATCATATGAAATAAATGGTTGTCTTAAGCAGTGCCTCTAAATTTATGTGAAATTCATGATTGCTGTATTCGGTTGACTTGTGTAGTTCACATTCTAGATGGAAACATAATTATTATTTCTTCCTGCCTTTTAAAATTTATCAAGTTAAAAAGAAGTAAATATAGGAATTTTTTGTTTGTCTCTCTGTTTTGTTTTCCTAGATGATTTTTAAGCCCCGGTAGTTTAATGCAGGCACTAATTCAAGTTTTTTTTTTTAAGGAAAACAAGAACTAAACTAAACTCAAATTTACTAGTTGAGTTGATTGTTATATAGCCATGTATAGAGGTATTGTGACTGACATTCCGCAATATGATTTCATCAGCATAATATATTAAATTTCATTTGTATGTAAATTCAGAAATTATAGTGATCTAGAAAAAGGTCAGGGATGAGGAATTTTATCAGATATCAAAAGTCTGGGGATTTTCCCTAAACTAACTTGGCAGGATTTTTGCTAAAACTGGACTCAGCAAGAATGGACACAGAAGGCCAAAGTAGAGACCTATTTGACAAGAGGGCTCAGAAGAGTCTAACTAAAGTTTGGTCTAGGAGAGAATCTTATACCTAAGAGTACAATTACACTGTATCATAGAGTATCTCTAGGTTTAACATTTTGAGGAACTTCTAGACCTTGTTCCAAAGGGGCTACATCATTTTACTCTAATACAAGAGTGCCAGTAAAAGATTGGTTTCAATTACATTTCCTCCTCAACTATACACTGTTATTTGCCTGTTTTATGATAACCTTTCTGGTTGGTGGAAAATAGTATCTCACATTGGGCTTTGTCTTACATTTCCTTGATGACTAATGACATTGAACATCTTTTCACATGCATATTGGCCATTTATGTCTCCTTTGAAAAAATGTGTATTCCTTTCTTTTGCTTATTTTTTAAATTGTGGTTTGTTTGTTTATTTTGTCTTTTTATTGTATTTTTAAAGTATTTTAGATGCAAGTAAGTCCCTTATCAGATATATAATTTGCAAATATTTCCTCCTATTCTTTAGGGTTTTTACTCCTATTTTTTATTGCATCCTTTTAATCACAAATATTTTTAATTTTGATAAAGTAATTTATTTTTCCTTTTGTCACTTATGTTTTTGGTGTTGTATCTAAGAAGGCTTTGCTTAAGGTTATGTTACTTTACTCTTATACTTCTAAGAGAGTTAGAGTTTTTGCCCTTAAATTTAGGTCTATGAATCTTATTTATTTATTTTATTAATTTATTTAGCAAAGGATATGATGAAGATGTCCAGCTTTATTCTTTTAACATTGCATTTTAGCTGAAAATTATGACAAACACCATAGTAGGAGAATGTATACAGCAGGGGTGGCCAACTTTTCTGTATATAAGATCTACTTTTTATCTTAAAAGTGTGTCACGATCGACTTGTTGGCCACCCCTGAGCTAGAGTATAAACTCTGATACCCCATTTTGTCGGTTTCTTAGGATTGTATGTTATGATTTGACACTTCAAATCAGCTGGGCACTGTATTGGCGCCGCTCAAGTGCTTCAAATCAGCCGGGCGCCGCAGCGGCGCCGCTCGAGTTATAAGAGCGACAATCGCTTCAAAGTCCATGGTACACGGAATTCCACCCCAGACATTGCGAGCGATCGACGATTTACCAAAATTGGCCTCGCGATCGACCAGTAGATCACAATCGACTTGTTGGCCACCCCTGGTATACAGCAAGGTGCTATTTGTTTCACAATAGCCTGGTTTTGTAGTAATGTTTTTACTTTTTTATATCTTCCATTGCGAAGAATAGTATATTATAAAATGCGCTTATCTTGTATTTCTTATTCTTTTATTTCTTCAAAAGTATGACACCATTTAAAAAGAAATCTGCTAATGGCCTTCCATTTATCAACTATTTTGTAAATGTAATTTATATATTAAGTGATCCTTCTCGAAAATATGTTGAAGGGATCAGCATTTAGTAAGGTTAAGAAAGAAAAAGGAGAGGAAAATCAGCACTGAATCTATTAGATTAGGCTTTCATCAAATAAAGATGGACATCCAGGGGAAAGAAAACAACTATTTATTAACATTTGACTTAATGAAAAATATTATACATGACCCTTGGGCCCTTTAAATTTTAAATAAAAATTTTAAATGATCTTCCAAGCAATATTGTGGAGCAGAATTACAGCAATGGTATTTCCAGTGACAGGTGGCTTTGGAATATAATTTAGATCCCAAAGCCTGCATCTCTGATAGTGCCTCAGCAATGTTCTTTCATAGGGCTTTTTTCTTTGCTGGAAGTCCCTTTCTCAGCTTATACATTCATAGAAAGCCCTTTAGTGAGTGATAAATTTTGCCAAGGACAAGGCAATTATCTAAATGGGCAGTCCCTTTAGCATCACACTGTTCATGGCAAAAATTATGACATAAATTTGACTAACTTCCCTATATGCTATTATTTTGAAACTTGCTGGGAAAACTTTAAAGAACTACTCTGGACCTATTTATGGCTATCTTGATTCCATTCTTTTACTGGGCTTTGAGAAGAACTCTGATCATTGGCTGATGTTGTTTGTACACTTTACTAGCAAGCATTTTACTTTATTGAATGGATTACAGATCACATTCGTTGACCCTTCTCTTGAAATCGATTTTAGCACAATTCCTATTTGGAAGGCTTATGTAACCTGATTTATTGGTGAAAACTGGGCATGTACATTTGAAAATAGTTAAAATCAAGCTAAAATAAGATCAGACCATTAGAAGAATTGTTTATGTTTTATTATCATAGAACAATGTTTTTATGTTGGATAGGGGAATGTGGTAGTATAATCTTTAACTGCTTCCTTAGAATAAATATTTATGTAATAGAAAAATTTGCATGGGTAAAACACCATTATCATTTTTCATTTCCCAATATCTAACCCATTTTTGTGAAGCTTTAGGACTATCTGCTCCTGTTTACTTTTTTTTTTCCCCCTAAGATTTATTCATTGTTTTTGAGAGAAGGCAATAGATAGGGAGAGAAGAGGGGAGGACCCAGAGCAGTCTCCGTAGTTGTACATTATTAATTGTGACATGCTTTCCTTCCACACAGGTGGATGTGGGGCTGTTCAGGGCAAGAACTGAACCAGGGGCCTCCAACTTAGGAGGTAGAACCATCATTCCCAACCCATCCTGGCAGTACCAGTCATGCCACAATTCAGCATATGGGCCAGAACTGGAAATCAAACTGCATACCTAGTGATTAGGAGGGGAGTGCTCAACTACTGAGTTATCCCAACATCCCTTACCCCCATTTTTGTTGTTTCTTTCCTTTTGTGTAGGTCATTAAAAACTGTGGCATTACATTACTTTAGTTTTTGCCACAGCCTCCATGTACCAATTCAATCTTTTCAGCATTATCTTTTAGACACCCCAAAATACAGTTAGAATCCATTTATATATGATAATTATTCACCAAAATCTAACAATCCTATGATGTAGTATTGGTGTGATCTACTTAAATTTCATTCAGGTTTCTGATATGACAATGAAATCTAAAGGAATGCTATTATTTAATTGTTCTCACTTCTCAGAAAAACTCAATTTTCCTATGATATAATTTTCTTTCTTTGTCTTTGAAATTATAATGGATAATTTTATAATTCTTATATTATAAAAAATCAATTTGTTATGAATTTATAAGTACATTTTATGGCCTCTACTTAAAAGTATTACAGAAAATTACAAATGATGTTACATTTCTCAGCATGGATGATTTTATCAGACAACTTTTTAATCTTACTGAAAGGAAATGCTGCAAGTTATGTCAGATCACACATTATAAAAGTAGTAGTAAGTTAATAATACAGCCAAATGTAAAGATTAGACTACTGCTATAACTAGATGAAATTACATGTTTCCTCAATCTGCATTTAAATGACTTGTGACCTTTTGTAAATGAGAGTTTTAGATGTTAGTAGAAACCATATTAAGATTCTCATTTTTGTGGTTAGGAATTTGAGGCTGACAGATTAAGTGGCTTGCCCAAAAACACACAGCAAGCTAAAAAAGCAAGCAAAGCCAAGACTGCAACTTTTGCAGGGCTTCCCCACTAGTGAATATTGTAACTCATAGATTTCAAAACCATGAGTTTGCTCAATTTTATTAACACTACAAAACTCTAAAATGCCAATGAGAATAACTTAAATAAGACTCATTAAGTAACTACTGAGTATCCAGCATTGTGCTAAGATATCATGAAATAAAAATAATCATCTCTTTTTATTTTGTTGTATGATAATATTGAACTTCTCTGTTAGCATGTAACGAAGCTGCCTTTACAGAGGTGCAAGTTATACACCCCATCTTCTCTCCATATGAATAGAGTGAAAGTAAACAACTACCTGATCATTTAAAAAGACAAGTTTCTTTAATGTTGAATTTAGCTGTGTAAACCATATGGGGCTACAGGCCAGTGGGAATGTTTTCTAGCTCTTTTCCACAGACAGCAGTGTACTGGACCTGGCATAGGTTGATTTGCAAGAGCTGGTTGTGCCATCTCTTCCCATCTGTGTTCATTGATGTCTGGTGATGGGAATATTTACACCACAGAGACTGGCAAACACGACAGATCAGCAACTCTCTCTCCCCTCGTCAGCGTCTGCTATTAAACATTTACCAGCATACCAGTGTACAATGCGTTGTCTGACTAAAACCAGACCAGCCTATTTTACTTCTTGAGCTAATAACTGCACCTTCTGTGAAGTAGGGATGATAACATACACTATAGCAAATATCACAGGACTTTTATGAGGATCATATGAAAATACTTTAAAATGACGATCATCAAGTGAAATTACTAATATCACAATACAATAATGAGAACTATATTATATTTATGTTCACTGATAAAATATGAGACACTTGGCAAAACCAATATGGTATAGGTAGATCTAGAGTTTTTTTATCCTGCATCTGCACTCAACCTATGTACCTGTCCAGACAAAATGAAAAAGGATGAAATTCAAAGTTAATGTCACAGCCTGATTCGTATAGCAAACATCAAATAACATAGAGAGCAAATAGAAGATAGAGATTATTGGACCTAATGTAGCATACATACTCCTTTTCCTGTGCCATGACTCCTCCATGTTTCTGATGAATTAGGCTTAGGAAGGTGGATAAAACATTTTCTGCATGTAGGCTATGAAGGCCTCCACAGAAGGGGTTTTCTGTTGTTTTTGTTTTTATCGCCTACTTAATACAGAGCTCTGAATACAAAGGACACATGGAAAGAAATATTGACAGGTTGACCTCTTGAGGTTACAAATTCCTGCTTTCTTTTCATGACACTTCAAATACTTTAAGAAACCTTATTCAAATCTGCATGGAAATCCCTACCCTTTGATATATTGTCACTGCCTTTGGCATTTGTGATGTGGTTAAGTAAGGTATATATTGAAACTACAAAATCCTCTTTTGACTTCACTTTTGAGAGTGTACTTGAGAAAAGTGGGTCCTGTATACTGGTCAGCTCTTATTTACCTTTGAATAAAACAAAAAAGCCAAAATCGAAATCACTATATACAGATAGATGTGGACTTAAATCCTGGTTTTATCTCAGACAATTTCCTTGACCTTAAACTGATTATTTAACCTTCCCAAGCCACAATGTCCTTCCTCATCTGTGAAATAACAACTATTCATAGGTTTGTGGTGAGGTTTAAATGTAAAAAAGTATATAGAGAGAGCTCTTAACATGGTCTTTGGCCCATTAAAAATACTCAATAACTTATTATTATCATGGCTATCATTTAATAAATTGCATGAGTTTACTCCTAGCTTGCCAAATCACATTAAATATACCTTTTTGTCACTTTGTTTCCTCATATGAAAAATATATTTATAGTATGTCACTTTTTGCTTCTGTGAAATAACATAAAGATTAATTCATGATGGACTGAATTATTCTCAGTAAGTACACTGCTGAAAATTCTATTTTTTTTTTAAGGAAATGATCACCAACCCTATTTTTGTGGCAAGACATCTCATAATCTTAAAATATCATGAACTTTACCAAAACAGTTTTAAAACAAAATTAAATTTCATGCACTTTAAATAAATGAAGTCATATTATATAGCATACTGCATGCAGACTGGGAATACAATGAAAGGACTAGCAGAACATTGGAAAAGAAAACAGCAGAGCTGTTCTATTTTAGTATGCCCAGGGATGATTGCTTTAAGTTTTATATTATATAGACTACATATAATCCTGCTAAGAATGAACAAACACATTGACAATATGGAGGACAGAATCCCTGAAAACTCATCTATAATATTCAGATATTACAAAATAATTGGTTTTGGGGAGCGGAAGTGTAGAACTGGGAAAATGCAGATATCTTCTGCAAAGTTGAATTATAGAAAGCTGATTCCTTTCTACCTCAAATTTACAAAATATGTTGTTTTAGAACCAGAAGCCATCTTATTTACTCTTAGCAGAATCTTCTTCTGGAACCACACAAAGAGATCAATTGGGGGAAGATTAAATAGGAGAAATAGAAAGTCACCTTTGAACTAAGAGTGCACAGGACATCATGCTATGTCCTTTATCTCACATTGCAGAGTTAAAAATGTCTGGGCTCATGAATGGAAACTTTGCATAATATATAATTTTAAGGCAAAGACTTTTGGCACAGTGAGACTCCATACTCTAGATTTAAATTCTTCTAGAAATTGTTATGTTTGTTGGAAGAACAGTATTTTAAGAGAAAAAATATATATATTACTTTTTACTTTTATACTTCTTTGTTTAAATATAATTACAAATTAATATTTCTTATTTACCAGTATGTTGAGTATGAACTATAGTCAGTACATTAAATGCTGTTGACATAACATTGTTACTTTATTTCCAAAGTATTGTTGCTTGGAATAATCGTACTTTAGTTCATCAGGTGATTATTATCTAATTTATTATGAGATAAAGTTTAATATATTGCTGGCTTTAAAATCAAGAAGCATATATTAAGTAACTTCTTTGCTTTGCAATATATTAAAACCTGAAAAAAGGTAAAGGGAACAGAATAAGGAGGAGGACACAGAGCAAGACCAAGAGTGTGTCAGGGAAGGTGCAGTTTCACAAAGAAAGATTTGAAACAACAATAGAATCTCATGGATGGAGGAAACACCAAAGCCATACAATCAAATACTTTTGCTTTTCAACTAAGGAAACATGGTCATTGAGGTTAAATGACATGACCTCAATTGTCTAGCCAATATATAGTTACAGAAGATGCCAAGAGAGAAATGGGATGTGTGAGTGGGATTGAAGAATGTGACATATGTTGAAAGTCAACCAGTACCACTATGTGTTAAGCTTTATTCTATACTCTTCTACAATTACTATCACTTTTACATGATCATAACAAGCTTGTGTATTAAATATTATTAGCCAATGTTCAAAGAAATGAAGTAGCTTCCTCAAGGATTGAAAACATTACATCACAGAATCACATCTACATATTGTGACCATAAATATGGCCCTCTGTAGACCACTGATTTGGTGGGTGAAAACATTCCAAGTGTTGAGTTGGTTTGAAATAAGAAATGAGACTGATCTGTTGGGAGAAAAATAGACAGGATATTTGCTTAGCAAGAACAGAGTTTCTATACTGAGAAGTAGTGAGAAGATTACACCCATTAAAAAACAAAAAAATATGTAATTTACACATAAAATCCAAGGTAAGTTTGTTTCATATAACAAGACAGAGTATTACATTATCAATGTAGAATGAAGAAGAGGTAGAGAAAGAGAGTGAGGGCATTGATATCTGGAATAAAACTTAGCCTAGCTGTTTAAAAATATTACACGTACAAGGTCTGGCAGAAGTAACTCCCTTTTGTAAGTTTACCAGTCCATAAAAATTAGGGGCGTTACTTCTGCCGGACTTTATATGCCTATGAATGATTGTAATATGTATTAATACCTAAAACTGTCAGGGAAACAAAAAGATGCCACACATTATAACAGTAATTATCTTTATGTGGTGAATTATAGATAATATTTTTTTTTCATTCTTTCTTTCTTCAAGTTTTCTTTGTGCATTTATTTTATAATTAAAAAAATAATTTCTACATGAAGAAATACATACATGTAATCTAGATTATTTTATGACTCAAAAATATTGCTAAATTTTAAGCTACAAGAAATATGAATTTAAGATAAAAATTAGAACAGCTTTTCCTGAATTAGATTGTAATTCATTATTATCTCAATCCATTATTTTCAATTCAATTATTCCTAAATGGTATTATTAATACTAATCGGTAATATTAAACACTTAAATTAATATTCTATCTTTTTTATCAACTCCTTACAAAAATATATAATTTTAAAATGGCAGCTTGTATATAAGCAAATACTTTTGAATA
>PVKE010048276.1:0-11649 GCA_004027555.1 Craseonycteris thonglongyai | reverse complement strand
GTCTTCAGTGCATATTTATTTCTATTTTACTTTTTGACAGATAGAGAGAGAGACAGAGACAGAGACAGTTAGAGAACCGAACTGTGGGAACTCCCCAGTTCAGCACGTGGGTCCTGCCTGGGCCGGAGCCGGGATTCGATCCTTGGTCCTCATGGCCTCAAAGCGAGCGCTCAACCCGCTGAGCCGTCCCGGCTTTCCCCTTTGCCTGGTTTTATATTGGATTGCCTTTTCGTACTGAGTTATGAGAAGTCTTTATATATTCTGGAAACAAGTTCTTCTCCAGATTTGCATATAGTTTCTCCCTATGACTTGTCTTTTCATTTTCTTAATAGTGTCTTTGGCAGAGCGTGAATTTTAACTTCGGTGAAGTCAAGTTCATTTATTTATTTATTTATTTATTTATTTATTTATTTATTTATTTTTGACAGGGAGAGAGAGAGAGAGAGAGAGATACAGAGATACAGAGACAGAGAGAGAACTGAACTGGGGAAACTCCCAGTTTAGCACATGGGTCCGCACTGGCCGAGGCCAGGATTCGATCCTCGGTCCCCGGGGCTGCAAAGTGAGCACCTAACCCACTGAGCCATCCCGGCTTCCCCAAGTTCATTTATATTTTGTTTTGTGGATTGTGTTTTTGGTGTTATGGTGAAGAAATACTTGCCTAATCTAACATTGTACAAATTTCTACTGTATTTTAGAAATTTTAGAGTTTGCATTTAGGTCTTTGATCCATTTTGAATTAATTTTGTATATGGTGCAAAGTACAGGTTGAGATTCTTGTTTTGCATTAGGGTGTTGAATGTGTTTGGTACAGTGTTAATATTAATAGTACTTTTTACAGTTCTTTTAATCTGGACATTTCCTGGCACACAGCCTTAGAAAAAGAACGCTAAGGAAGGACTTGCATAAACCTGGACTGTTCTTTTTATAGCATTGGAGGTTCATTTAGTTGTATGTTAACCTCATGCATTTTGTTGAAGATCTCAAGGTTCTGCCCTCCACGGAAATCTTGTCATGACTGGATAGGACCCCCAGATAAATATTCAAACCTTCGACCTGTTCACTTTTACATCCCTGAGGATGAGTCACCATCGGAGCAAAAGCTGAGAGAATTAAGGCAAGAAACACAAGAGTGGAACCAGCAGTTCTGGGCAAACCAGAATTTGACTTTTCGAAAGGTAAGGTTAAGTTTCAGGGCAGAATGAGAAAGAATATAGTTGGCCACTTGGGGGCGCTAAGTCTTTAGTATCTGCTGTGCTTTTTGTTCAATGTCTTCCTTATAACACTGAGGAGATGTGAGCGTTACTTAACTCTAGTTTATATCAGTTAGGCAATGGTAACATTGGTTTAGTTGTGTATACATCATTTCACTGCAGTTCCAAGAACCTATGGAGGACATTAAGTGAGGACTTAGGGTATTTGGAGATGTCTCGTCCATCCCTCCTCTCTCTCTCTCTCACACACCACACACACACACATATAACTTTTAAAATCAATCTGTACATAGGAAATATTGATCATCATAGAATCACAAATCTTGAGACTTCCCAGGAAGTAAAGGGAATATCAACTAGAAGTAGAACTAACTATACCTTGTATGTGTGTAGAAATAACTGTGTGTGTACATATGTGCACACGTGCGTCTGTGTGTTTACAGAAATATTGCGGGGTAGGCTGGTATGGCTCAGCGGGTTGAGCACTTGCTTTGCAGCCCCGGGGACCAAGGATCGAATCCTGTCCATGGCCCATGCAGACCCATATGCTGAACTGGGGCATACCTCCCATGCGGGAGACCCCCAGGCCAATTCCTGTTCTGCATGGCCCCTGCCCACCTGTGTGGAATGAAACCATGTCAAAAACTGATGATGTGCAACTATGGAGACTGCTTTGGGCCCTCCCCCTTCTCTCTGTCTCTGTCTCTCTCTGTCTCTCTCTGTCTCTGTCAAAAACAATAAAACAAATCTTAAAAAAAAAAAAGAAATATGGGGTATCCATGATGTGTTGTTGTTCTTCCTGAGGATTGCGAATTAATAGCATACTCATAAATTATATGAGAAGGAAGTATAAATATTCTAATCCAGATGAAAATAATTTAAGTTTTATGTTTATCCATTTGGGCAGGTGACGTCAAATGGGGTGTATTTATCTTGTTCTGGGGATTTATAAGCAAACAGTGCCTCCATATTGCAAATCCTGTTTCAAGCATGAAACTTTTAAACCGAATTCAGATGGTTTAAAACAGGCTTGGGGGAAGCTGGGAGGGCTCAGTGGGTTAAGCACTCACTTTGCTTAACCCAGGATCGAATCCCAGCCCGTCCCATGTTGACACATATGCTGAACTGGGGTATGCCTCCCATGCAGGAGGCCCCAAGTTCAGTTCTCACTCCCCAGTTTGGCCCCTGGCTTCAGGGGGTATGCCTCACATGCAGGAGGCTCTCCCAGTCCAGCTCCTGCCCTGTGCAACCCCCACCCACCTGTGTGGAATGAAACCATGTAGAAAATTGATAACTTATAGCTATGGAGACTGCTGTGGGCCCTCCCCCTTCTCTCTGTCTGTGTCTCTATCAAGGACAATGAAATCTTAAAAAAAAAAAAAAAAACAGGCTTGGGGAAGCCACTTCTCAGGAATTCCACATTCAGACTTCCCCAGAGCCCTGGGAGCTGTGTCCTAGACAGGGAGAAGTGGGAAACCTGAGGAAATGGTCTGATAATTACCTTCTTTCAGGAAAAAGAAGAATTTATTCACTCAAGACTCCAAGCTCAAGGCCTGGGACTGAGAGCTGAGTCAGGTTAGTTCATTTGTTCTTTTTCTGCTAACATTGTTTTTGAGTAACTACATGAGGAAATAAAAAGAAAGGATGCTTAATGAAGGAGGGAAAGTCCAAGGGGCAAGTCACAGCTCCCTTTGTGATGGCAGTCACTCTGAGGGTGTACTCCGGTAGTGGTCCATCATCTGTCTTCTCTCTTTGGATGAAATCAGTCTTCTGTTTTTTTTTTTAAAGATTTATTTTATTGTTTGAGAGAAGGTGAGAGAGAAAGAGAGTAAGAGAAAGAAGCAGGGAGTGGGCAGAGCAGTCTCCGTAGTTGTACATCATTAGTTGTGACATAATTTCATTCTACATAGGTAGATGTGGGGGCTGCAGGGCAGGAACCAAATTGGGGGCCTCCCTCATGGGAGGTGAGAACCTTCACCACCATCCTGGCTGTCACCAGTTGTGCCTCAGTTCAGCATGTGGGTTTGCATGGGAATCAAACCCCGGACCTCATTCAAACTCTCAACTGCTGAGCTATCCCAGCATCCCCTGAAATCAATCTTCTGGTGATGCACGGTCATTCTGATTGATGATCTTCCTTTGACCTCTGGGCTTAGTCCTGAGGTCCCATGGTCTCTGCCACCCTCTCCCACACCAGTTCCTGCTGTATCCCTGATCTCAGATCATGGTCTCGCAGCTCACCTGAGCTGGAAACTGGGGAAGCATCATAGGAGCCTCTCTTCCTCCCCTTCATTTCCCCTGCACATTTACCTCTGAAACTTTTCTCAGCTTTTCTGCATTACCTGCACTTTAAACATTACTTTAGTTAAGCCCTGTTCATTCTCTGTCTTTTGCAGGAACTTCCTAATTAGTTCCTTGGCTGCTGACCTTTAAATCAGGAGTCAGCAGCTTTTTATGTACAGGGCTACACAGTAAGTAGTTTAGTCCTGTGGGCCCTAGGGGATCCCTGTTCTACCTACTCAGCTCTCCTGTTGTAGTGTGAAAGCAGCCACAGAAAACAGCGTGAACGTTTGGGCAGGATGTATCCCCATAAAACTTTATTTACAATGCAGATGGCATTGGCCTACAGGCTGTAGTTAGTAACTCCTGCCTTAAATCCATTCTTTGCAGTGGAGCCAGGCTGTTTTACCCGACATTCCAGTCTGCCAGCTGTTGCCAGCTTAGGTTTTAGGCTTCCCATGGCTATAGAATGACAGCTGTGCTGCTCCCTGCCCATCTCCCCTCTTACATCTTATCCCTCATGCCAGACTGCGTTCAGCTCCCTCTGCCTGCCATGCTGGCCCATCTTCTGGATGGCAGGACCCGTGCTCAAAATAGCCTTTAATCATTTCTCCTGGTGTTGCTGTAGGGCTGAGCAACATTCCATACTATTTGTTAAACAGATCCCTGCTGTCAAAGCGTGATTCTGACGGAAAATATGGAGCCATTGACAAAGCCCAGCCTACCACTGGGCTAAAGCTTAGGCATGGAGTAAGTAGTTCCTGATGTCCAGTCCTGACCGTGTGCTGAGCACTGTGCTGAGCCTTTGCCCACTTTATCTGCTTTATTGTCCACAATGACCAATGACATTTACAAAGACATTGACAGATTGAGGCAAGTCATTTAACCAAAATTACACAGGGTGTGAGTGGAGGGGCCTGGGTTCTGAGCTAGAGGGGGCTTCCAAGGGCCAGCCTGATCATAGCGTCTCTCAGCTTGCCCCAGGCTGTTCCTGCCGTGTGAGGCCTCTGGCTCTGTGGGCCACAGATGCTGTAGCCTGCAGGGAGCAGTGCCAGCTTCCTGTGTGTCATCGGGGGTGGGGAAGTGGGCTTCTGCTGTGGACAAACCCCAAACCCTCTCTTAACAGATGCAGAGGTTGTTTTGAGACTTAATATCACAGAGTTTCTGTTGATGGCATTACTAAGTATTGAAAAGCTACTCATAAATTAGATTTAAAAATCAACTTGGGGGATGCTGGGATAGCTCAGAAGGTTGAACGTTTGCCTTGCAACCCCAAGGTCCAGGGTTGGAATCTCGGCACTGGCCTGTGCAAACCTATATGCTGGGGGATGCCGGCTCAGTGGGTTCAGTGTTCGCTTTGCATCCCAGGGTCTGAGGATCGAATCCCAGCCCATACAAACCCATATGCTGGACTGTGACGCAACTGGTAACCTCCTGGATGGCTCAGCTGCAAAGGTTCTCACCTCCCATGTGCGTGGCCCCACATTCACCTGTGTGGAATGAAACCATATTATAACTAATGATATACAACTATAGAGACTGCTCTGGGCGCCCCCTTCTTTCTTTCTCTCTCTCACGCTCAATAAAAAAATAAATCTTAAAGACAACTTGGTAATAAAACAGGAAAGCATGTATTGCCAAAGAACACAGGAAAGAGGGGGCCCACTCCGTTAGTTAAACAGTTGCCAGGCTGCAGTGACAGAAATGGGGAGGGAAGGTAAGTGGGCTTGTCACCTCAGTGGGCCAGAATATACTCGCTTGGTACGTGAGTATAGGAATCCCATAGAACTGAGGGGAGAGGAGGTTTGTTTAATAAATGATGTTGGAGGAACTAATTACTTTTGGCCCAAAAGGATAAATTTAGATTTACACTTCCTATAATACAGATTTATTCTAAATAGATCGAAAGGTTAATTATTAAAAACCAGTTGTTTATGGTTTGAAAACTTAAACACGCAGTTCCTAGTTGTAAAAAGTCCAACCTTTTGGCTTTCCTGGACCACGTTGGAAGAAGAATTGTCTGGGGCCACACCATGAAATACACTAACACTAACAATAGCTGGTAAACTAAAAAAAAACCCAAAAAACAAAAAGGCTCATAATGTTTTAAGAAAGTTTACAAATTTGTGTTGAGCTGCCTTTAAAGCTGTCTTGGGCTGTGTGCCGCGGGTTGGACAAGCTTGGTCTAGATCAGGCACATCCACTCTGTGGCCCAGGACGGCTTTGAATGCAGCCCAACACAAATTCTTAAAACATTATGAGATTTTTTTTTTGCAACCTTGTTTTAGCTCATCAGCTGTCATTAGTGTTAGTGTATTTATGAGTGGCCCAAGACAATTCTTCCCATGTGGCCCAGGGAAGCTGACAGGTTGGACACCGCTAGTTATGGCAGTAAAGAGGGAGAGTCAGGAGTATGGAGACTGACCAGGGCTGTGTGTGTGAGGATGCTCTTTGACCTGTCTTTCTGTAAAGGAGAATTTGCTGAAGGGACACAATGGTGGCTCAGACCCAGAACCAGGTGTGGCCTGCATTCAGACACTGGCACCAAAGGGAACTCAGGACAAGCTGTCCCTCCACTTCAGCCTTCTCTGCTGTGAATTGGCCTCAGTCTGTACCTCCCAGTTGTGCCATTGAGGCTCTCCTAGGCGGTCTGCCCAGTGGGCTGGTGTCCCAGGATAGCAGAGGCCTAGGTGTGTTCAGTGAGCATGACTGCTGCCATGGAAATGGAGCCTGGAAGCAGCACAAGGCCAGCACCCAGCAAACCCAGGGGCTGGCCAGCCAAAGGGGCCAGCGTCCAGCAAATGAGTTAAATGTGAGCAGAAGAATTAAATGTTTGTGGCAGAGATGAAGGGCAGTCTGGACTTGATGAAAAGCCTAACAAATACCTGTAGATGAACAACATGACTCCAAAAAGAAAAACTTCAAACTCTATAGATTGCACAATGCAGATTAACCCTCTTACTGCTACCTTCTGCCAGCGGTACTAGCGAGAAATATGAAGGGTAATTAACTATGGTCTATGTATGAGCCGATATATCGGCCTGCCACACTTTTTGCCCAAGATGCAAAAGCTGATATATCAGCCTGTCGCACTAAAAGGGTTAAAATAGAGCCAGGTGCCATTGTCTGCTTACTGAACTCACGGTAGTGGTGTTTGTGGTGGTCAGTCTCTGTGCTGGTGGGGTTCCATTGACACTATAGCACTCATAGGTGTTGGTGGCAGTAGAAAATGTCCTGCCCTTTTTAGCTGCATGTAGTACACATGTGCCAAGAAACAGGGAAATTATGGACACAGAATGGTTAAGAATTGTTTCCAGAGGGTAATGTGAGAGGAGCTAACTGGATGTTCCTTGTAGCATTATTTTTCACTGCAGAAAAATGGAGAGTATTAAATGCCCAGTAATGGCAGTTAGCTGACGCTGGGGCAGCCCCCCATGCACTGGATGGTCATGGAATATTCTGCAGCAATGGAAAATGAGTGGCTTAACTTTAATTTCGAACAGCAGAAGGCCATGACTTCAGCTCTGCCTGTCCCCGAGTTCAGCCTTGTTTGCAGGACAGGCAGTACTGTGGGAGGATCTTGCCTCCAGTTTCTGTGATTACTAATGTGTTCAGGCAGAGGAAACAGTCTGTCGTCAGAGGGACTGACTGTAAGTGAGCTGGTATTTCTGAAATGCCTGCTGGTATTCAGTTAACTGTGGTGAATTCCCTTACCACCTTAGGAGTGCTCAGTAACACGTTGCAGCACTTGACAGGTGCAGAGTATGAACTACATGACTTTCATGGTGCTTCTGCATTGTGCTGAGCATTAGCCTGGACCATGTGGGCAGGACACGATGCTAGACCATGGGCTGAAGGTAGCACTGGCCTGTCCTTACACCCCTGGGGTTTCTGCTGTTCTGCAGCAGCATTAGCAAGTGAGCACTCCTGTGCCAGGCCCATGCATGTGCTGTTGTGACCCGCATCCTAGAGATGACAGAAGCCACAGCTCCATCTAAGTGGAGCCTCCAGCCACTGCTGCTAGGAGGACACTCACCTCTTTAGTTCTTCACACTGTGGTGGGAGGCCTAAGGGAGGTGCCAGGGAGCATTTGGGGTGCCCACACACCTCCCCCACAAGGTGGCCAGGAACCCACCAGCAGCTCAAAAGGTGCTGGTGCTCCTGGGGCCTAAAGCTGGGCTCCCCATTCCTTGGCCCCCTTACCTCGCTATAGTCATGCCCACCTTCTTCTCCTTCCCTCTGTTCGGCCACATTAGCTGCTTCATGACCTGTGATGATTTTCACCCCTTTCTCTGTTCTGTTCATCATTTAAGACCCAGCTGAAGTGTCACCTTCCCTGGGAGCCTTTGACTTTCCTCCCATCTTCAGGCAGCTAGTTGTCCCCTTTCTTGCTCCACGTAGCCTCCATTCATTCACTGACTCGAGGTATTTACCAAACCTCTGCCTCATACCAGGCTAGGCACTGGGAATGTTGGATGAGCTGGGGCCACCTTAAGAAGCTGACATTCTGATGGGGAGTATGACCAGTGAGCAGTGATATTAAGTCTTCAAAACCATGAACATGGGACGCCTTTCTGTTTATTTAGGTCTTCCTTTAGTTCTTTCAACTGCGTTTTGAAGTTTTCAATGTCGAAATCTTCCACTTCCTCTCTTATATTTGTTCCTAAGTCTTTTGCTTTTTTTGGTGCTATTACAAATGAAATTGTTTTTAAATTTTATTTTCAGGGAAAGCCAGGATGGCTCAGTGGGTTAAGCGCTCACTTTGCAGCGCCAGGAATCGGGGATCAAATCCCGGCCCCGGCCTGTGCAGACCCATATGCTTAACTGGGGGGTGCCCCCAGTTCAGTTCTCTCTCTGTCTCTGTCTCTGTCTCTCTCTGTCAAAAATAAATAAATAAAATAATAAATTTTATTTTCAGATTGTTTATTGCTGGTATATAGTAATAGAGTTGATATTTGTTTATTGATCTTGTATCCTACAACCTTCCTAAACTTGTTT
This sequence comes from Craseonycteris thonglongyai, assembly GCA_004027555.1. NCBI lineage: Eukaryota > Metazoa > Chordata > Mammalia > Chiroptera > Craseonycteridae > Craseonycteris > Craseonycteris thonglongyai. Next base: position 3,157 of record PVKE010048276.1, on the reverse strand, counting down.
TTTAGATGAATAGTTGTTTGTGATTTTCTTTCCCTTAAGTATTAATGTTTAAGTTGGAATTTATTTTCAGGTCAAAAAGCAACATTGAATGCAGAAGAAATGGCTGATTTTTACAAGGAATTTTTAAGTAAAAATTTTCAGAAGCACATGTATTATAATAGGTAGGTGTTTTTTTCCTAAAAATTTGAACATCATGCCTGTATTGAGTAGGACTATTTTCTTACCTGGATTTAATGACATTCATGTTTACATTAAAGGTAGAAGTTGCCTTACACTTAGTATTGGCACTTTTCCATAAGATGACAACTTAGAGTTACTTGCATGGCAGCCCCACAGCAGTTCGCGCCCACACCCCTTGGGCGGTGGGTTCCAAAACTCTGAGCAGGGCCTGGGCACCTTGGAGAAGCAGGTCTGGTGCAAGAGCAGCACTGGACGAGTGGCCCTCGTGTTTATGCGCAAGGAGGCTCAGGGCCAGCATGGGAGCCATGTGGGAGTGGGTCCCACAGGCTAGAGATGACCTCATCTCAGCCACACAAATAAAATGACCGCAGTGGATTACAATATATCAGTTATACAAGCATCTTTGCCATCATAACACTGACAGGCTCATGGGTCACCTCTGGGCATTGCTAGGCAGCCAACTTGTTCTGAGAGTTGATAGATGAAGGAGAGATACCAAAGAGTGCCCATGTATCCTGCCTCTCCTGTCCTGACTGCACTTCAGGGTAACCAAGTGACAAGGTACTTTCCTTTCTAGGAAGTGACAGCTAATGCTGATGGAGTGATGGAGTTAGAAAATTACCTTTTCTAATGAGGTCATGGGTCTGGGTATCAGTCACCCATACACAGCTGCTAAATCCAGTGGGCAGGAAAGCTTATGGGGGGCCTTACAGTGGACAGGTCAGGCCAGCCCCACCTGAGCCCCCGTGTATCTTCATGCTGTACAAGGTGGGGCGGCTGCCCTGGTGGCTCTGAGGTGCAGACCCAAGGGTGAGGCAGCTCCTGTCTGTTCTCGCCAAGATTGCGGATGGACTCTAGTCAGGACTCCCAGCCTAATGCCAGCTGACAGGGACAAGGTCAAGGGTGCGTGTGGGGTTGAGGGCTCCATGGAAGACTGTGTTTGCAACAATAGTCTGAATGTGTGCAACTAACTCTACAGGATAGATGATCCAGTTTCAACAAGTAACTAGAATTTTAAAAAAGCGGGAACTGTAATAGATTAAAAGAAACTTCATTGTAATGTGTAAACCTTGTTTGTATGCTGATTCAGACTAACCACCTGTGAAAAGATTATTTATTTTTTATTGTTAAATTTATGACATTGATTGGTAACAATTAGATAGTTTCCAGATGTACAAGTCCACATCACATCACCCATGCATGGCATTATGTGCTCACCACCCAGAATCAGCTCCCCTTCCATCGCCATATATCCGGTGTTCACTCCCACCTCCCCCCCCACAACTCTTCCTTCTCCCTCCTCCCCCCTGAAAAGATATATATATATATATATATATAAGATTTATTTATTGTTTTTGACAGAGAGAGAGAAATACAGAGTCAGAGACAGAGAGAAGGGGGAGGGCCCAGAACAGTCTCCATAGTTGCACATCATTGGTTTTTCCACATAGTTTCATTCCACAGGTGGGCGGGCTGCACAGGGCAGGAACTGGGCCGGGGTCTCACCCCGGTGAGAACTGAACTGGGGGCACACCCCAGTTCAGCATTATGGTTCCGCACGGGCCGGGGCCGGGACTCGATCTCCGGTCCCCAGAGCTGCAAAGTGAGCGCCTAACCCACTGAGCCATCCCGGCTTCCCCTGAAAAGATATTTTTGACAGAGGAAATGGAATAGTGACTTTATATCATCAGGGTGAACTGATTATCAGATGCAATAATGGTATCAAGGTTATGTGTTTTTAAAAAGTTCTAATGCTACATACTGGTGTGTATTTCCAGGTGAAATGGTAGACTGATGTTTGAGATTTGCTTTAAAATATAACAGTAACAGTGTCAGATGGGACAGGTGAGGCAGGATCTAGAGATTGGCAGTGCTGAGGCCAGTGGAGGAGGTGATGGCCAAAGCTGGGAGGTGCAATGCATCATCTCCTGTAAGCTGGCTTTGTGCTGTGAGCACTCAGAGGAGAGAGAACCTGCCTCACCTTAGGTCAGGCGAGGGGAGCCTCAGTGCCCCTGTGCCCCCACCGCCTCTCCACGCCTGTGGAAACAGGAAAAGCTTAGTTTGCTTTTTTCTAACTCTGCTTTATGGGTGGAGTGGAATCTGGCTTTTCTAATGGAAGACCTTTAATCTTGATGGGATGCTATTTTTATTCTTTCTCTGGAAACCTGTCTTACTGATTTTGGGCATTGCTTCAGTGAGTAGGCATGTAAATAAAGATTGTTCTCCTTTGGAGAGTGGCTTCTATCTAGCCATGCACAGGCTCTAGAAAACGAACCTTTCTCTGGTTATTGCTTCTCTTGAGCCCTCGGTTATTCTCCTTCCTGTGTACTGAGAGCCAGTAAATCTTTCATGTCCAGTCTGGAATAGAAGTTCCCCGTTCACACATTAGCTCATTTGGCTGAAAATCACTGGTACTTGGAATCTCAGCTTCAGAGGGCTTAGCACTGACTGTCTGAAATGTGTGTCCACTGTGGGAACTTTCCAGTCTTAGCCCAGTCAGCTGCCCACAAGTGGGGGTGGGGTTGTGTGGGTGGGTGGGTGGGTGGATAGGGGGTTTATTTGCAAGTTTCGGCATCTTCTGTAAGTATCTTAGAGACCAGGAAGCTGGTGACCTTGTGAACTCCATCCCAGTATTTGTATGAGAAGTTGTGGGATTCTCTTATCTTTAAAGACACGGACTACACAAAAGCTTGGATCACCTGGAAAAAGAGGGTGTAGAGCTTTATGATGTTGGCACTGGCAATGAATTAGCTTCTCCTGATGGAGTACTTTTGTCCTGGGCTGCTTATGCAAATAAGGTGCCAGAACCAGCCTGGTCCCCACCAAGCTCCCCCTACTCAACCACTGTGTCTTTTTTTTTTTTTTTTTAATATTATTATATTTTATTGTTAAATTTAATGGGGTGACATTGGTGGGTAACAATCAGACAGTTTTCCAATGGACAACTCCACATCACATCACCCATGCATCCCATTAT
>PVKE010048275.1:0-11646 GCA_004027555.1 Craseonycteris thonglongyai | reverse complement strand
CTTAAAAAAAAAAAAGACAGTTTATTGTAGCTATTTATTTCAGTTAATTGTTGCTGCTGTTTATTTCAGTTAGTACAGTTTCTTAGTTTCTTTTTGTTTTTATTTTGAGCATTGGTCTCAGGAATGCAATAAGAACATTTTCTAGCATATGAAATGAAATTCCTGAGCATGACCGTTTTCTTCTAAGTTTGATTTATTTTTACATGTCTAACATATGATCATTTTATCACTTTAAAAGAATTATGTATTTAAAATAGATTTGTAAAGTACTTTTAACCCCATGGAGTTTTATCATTAGAAATAATGACAATTGTCTAATTTTGGTTAATACTATGATTTTAAACATGTCCATATTCTTTTTGATTTTAGACACCTAGACCCTTTTGGAACATCAGTGAATTATCTAGATTCTGCATTCAGAAACATAAGAAACCTTGGCATAGTCTCAGTGACTTCTACAGATATCAGTTCTTTATATGCCAAGGCACAACATGTTGCCCGGCGTCACTATGGCTGTAACATTGTTCGAACTGAGTATTACAAGGAACTAGCCGCCAGAATTGTTGTAGCTGCGGTGGCAAGGTACCAAACTGCCAACAGTGCATTCAATGTATTTGTGCATATGATAGAAACAGATACAAAAAGTGCTTGTGTCATTTTTTAACATATGCACAAAATAAAAATTTTGTAATCAGTATCTATAATCTTGATTTGTTTTGTCATCTTATATCTTTTAGAATTTGATTTTAAAGCTGTGCCTAAAATAGTCAGTTTACTCTCCTCTCCAATTAAAAATTAAAGTGGTGAGAAAAAAAAGATAAAAATGTAATTTCAAATCAGTTATTTCAACAATGTAGGGTAGATAGGGATAGCATTGTGAAAAAGGAAAGCAAAGTTTGGTTTTAGATTTAGCAACAATCATTGTTTTATACTATTTCATCTAATCTTTATGTAAATAAGTTGTAAAATGATGGCTTATTAACTTGATTCAGCAAAGTGATCTTACCCACATTAGGATTTGTAAATGGTTGAAGGATCACTTTTTTAAAGTACCCTTTTCAGAATATTATGCTAGAAGAGTAATATAATAATATGTAAATGGACATTGAGAGTATAATGGATGATCAGCCAGCTCATACACTAGCCTCAACACTAGTTGCACAGCATTTAGATTGAAATTCCTACCTCAACCTAAATACAGATTATTAGACCTTAAAAGTATTCCTAATGTAATTGAAAACTCTGATACTCAGTTTATACACACCAAGGACCTACTGTACATACTTAAAATGTTTATAAAGTAACCCCAACAAAATCAAATTAGTAAATACGAGCTAAGTTTATTGTATAACTGCAGAGAGAAAACTAAAAACATAAATGATGTATCAAGTAGCATTTAATCCAAAAGTCTCTAAAATTAATAGTAGCAAGGACTTTGCCTATTCATTTTGCTGAATATTCAGCAGCAAGCATACTACCCTGCATGTAGTTAAAAAGCTTTTATAGACAAACTAGATAAAAAGGAAGAAAGGTGGTAGTGATGACAAAAAAAAAAGTGACATTGAAGACCAGAAAATACAGTCCTATTGAGAGGGTATCATAAAGGAAAATGTCTAGTAACTGAAGACACTGCCAGTCATCCTTTATTTCCTATGTTTCAATTTGTGTAAAAGTTAGAGTAATGATCTTATAAAAGAATTGCTACTAAGAATTGAATTTTCCTTTTTTTTTCTTAACCCACCCATATTTTACTGTTCAGATTAGCACTGTCAGTATAATGCCAAACAAAATGATAAGCACCCAAAATAACTTAATTTTTTTTTCCAGAGCTGCAGCTCGATGTAACAAAGGCATAGAAGTACTGTTTGCAGTGGCTCTGGAACATTTTGTCTTGGTTGTTGTGAGAGTTTTGAGGGGACCTACTTCTGCAGATGAAACAGCCAAGAAGATTCAATATCTGATCCATTGTCAGTGGTGTGAAGAGAGAATTTTTCAGAAGGATGGTAATATGGTTGAAGGTAAATTCAGTTTTCTTTTGACTGTATCATATTTATGTATAATCCTCCAATGAATAACCCTTTATCACACCCGTAATTATACATATTGTTGTCCTTTGATTTTTAAAGATTACAGTGCTAACTATTTCCTATACTGGATTTCCTTTCATCAACAGACAAGACATTCGTGTGAGTTTGTTAAAGTTATTTACTCATGCTATACAATTTACGCTCTCTAGCACTGTCTCCTTCTATTGAAACATCTAGAAATAGCTTACTTTCCACTGTCACTAATTTTAGGAACATAAATCAGATTACCTCTTTGTCTAGACTATTTCAAGTCATTCATTTTATAAAAATAATTTTTATGTTTCTGGCTGAATATAAAAGCCATTAGTTATAAGATTCATTAAATATTTACTGAGCCTCTACTATATGCCAGGCCTGGGTATCAAGTAAAAAGATGTAGCTTATGATCTCATAAGCTGTTCCTATGTTACTTTTTCTAAGATACAGAAACAGTAGCCCATTGTTTTCTGTTATGTTCTCGGTGTGTTTAATATGGATTTTTAAGAACTTTTTATACATTACATTTTAACCCTTGTGGTATGAGTTGCAAATATTTCTTATTTTGTCACGTGTATCTGAAAGTCTGTTTTTTAATCTTTGATGCAGTTTTTCATTGTTGCTGTTGTAATTAATCGAACGTCAATTATGTATTCTGGATTTTATGTATAGTTAGAAAAAGCTTTCCTCTTCCTAAATTATTCAAGGTAGGTTATAGTTTATTGAATAATTCACCTCTTCACTGATTTGAGCACCTCTGCTTCACTGATTTGAGAATACCATCTCCTTTTTATACTAAAGTCCCACATGTATTTGAGTTTGTTTCTGAATTTTCTATTCTGTTCCAGTGGTTAGATGTCTATTTACACCCCTCTGCCACACTGTTTTGATTAGATTTTTAGTGTTGCTTAGTTATTAAGGCAATCCCTCCTCAAAAGTATATATCCTTTTAGGATCAGTGTTTCTAGATCATGGTATACCTTTCATCATGTAGTTTCAAATATTTTATTTCAAGAAAGGTTTTTTGGGGAAGCCGGGATGGCTCAGCAGGTTAAGTGCTTGCTTTACAGCCCCAGGGACCAAGGATCAAGTCCTGGCCCTGGCCCGTGGGAACCCATATGCTGAATTGGGGTGTGCTTCCCATGCAGGAGGCCCCCAGTTCAGTTCTCTCCCCCTGGTTCAGCCCCTGGCTCAAGGGGGTATGCCTCCCATGTGGGAGGCCCCCAGCCCCAGTACCACTCTGTGCAGCCTCCACCCACCTGTGTGGAACGAAACCATGTCAAAAACTGATGACAACTATGGAGACTACTCTGGGCCCTTCTCCTTCTCTCTTTCTGTCTCTGTCAAAAACAATAAAATAAATCTTAGAAAAATAGTTTTCTTAAATATGTATTTAATTCTGAGATGTCTTACCTTTATACAATTATGCCTATCATAGACCTCCTCAGCCTGTCTTATCATTTTATCTCTACAAATGTCCATGTAGATTCCTAATTGTATTTTTTTCATGTATTGTTCTTTTTGTCATTATGAAATGTCTGTCTCCATATTTCTTATCTGAAAATCAGTATTATCTGATATTAATATAAACACTACTCTTAAAGTTACTATTTGAATAATATATTTCTCATCTTTTTATTTTGAATCTGAGTGTCTTATCAGATATTGCTTTTTTATCCAGTCTGATTGCTTCTGCTTGTGATGAGTGTTTAGACCATTGCATTTAATGAGGTTATTGAAATGGATGGCTTTAGGTCAGCTCTTGTTTTATATTATGTCTTTGTTCTTTGCTTACTTTTCATTTCTTTGTTCCTCTGTCCTTTGCTGCCTTCTTTAATGTTAAACAGACATTTTTAGTATGTCATTTTAATGAATTCCTGTTGATTTTTTAGCTTTATATTTTCTTATTGGTATCTCTAGAGATTCCATTATATACCTTTAATTTTCTTGATCTACCCTCAGTTAATACTGAGGTAAAACTGGCAACATCTAGCAAGTTCACTATTATAATTCTGTTTTCCTCTTCCCTCCTGTGCTAATTTTGTCTTACATACGTTACATTTATATAGACCTAATCTAAAAGCATAGCATATTTTTTTAAGTACATAATCTTATGGTTTTTCAAATAAAGACAAGAAAACAGAAAATTCTCTCTCTCACAGACATCTTCTATAGTTACCTGCATAATTGCTTTTATTTTGTTCTCTGTCATGTTAGCTCTCAAATATCTTTCGTTGTCCACACTGAAATTGTTTGGAAACACTCTGGGCAGGGCTTATAAACTGACGGATTTTATTGTAATGAGAAGGCAGGAGTCTGCCTTTTCACTAAGTAACCCCCACTTCCCCTCACCATATCAATAAATGCAGGTCTTTTCTCTTAGATTGCTAACTTTTTCTAAAGAGGAACCTTCCAGTCTGTCAGCTTTCCAGGAGCCCTGTTGGGAAAGGAGATTGGAAGGTCTTACTATTAATGCATCCTTTTACTTCATCCATCCCTCTCTTCATACATTTCCTCACCCTCAGCTGTGACTAATGCATCTAGTTCCAGTTCCTCCATGGTTCAGCCTTACCCAAGATTAACTTCATCTTTGGGATGGGGAAGACACAGAAGCCTGACTATAGTGTATTGTAAAAGATCCAGGAGTCTTAATTGAACTCCTTAATGTTTAACAAGGTCTCTTTTTTGCAGTATCACCCTATACCCATGTTCAGAGACAGACAGTACCTTCAGTTCTCAGGCCTTTCTGGGTCCCACACCACCACCAGGCTTGCTGTTTGGTTGGTCACCCATCTTCCCTGTTTCCTGTTTAAGCTTTAGCTTTCTCTGGCCTATAAATTCAGTTATCTCTTTGTGTTCCTCATTCCCACTTCTAAAATTTTACTGACCTCTCTTGTCATCTTCTGTTATTTCCTCTCCTGTGTTATCTATCCTTGGGGTTGGATTTGTATTCCTTTGCTCTCATTTTAATAATGCCTTAGAACATTGTTAAAGTACATGTTCAATTCATTGTGTTCAATTATAAATCTCCAAATAATTTTTAATACCTTATCTGAAATTACCTTCATAACCTATGTACAAGGGCGGGATGACAAGTTTTGCCTCCATGTGAATAGAAAAGGAACAGGAAAAGATACTGTAATGAAATAAAATACATATATACCTACATCATTTATTTTCAATGCTGTACAGTTTCTACAAAATCACCTCACACTTCAATACTTACGTGATCTTGATAGGCCTTCCACTTCATGGTTTGTCACTCAAATCTGTGTGTCCCACTTCTGAATCTTTGAACCACCTTGCTCAGCATCTTACTCTGCTCACACCAACACACTGATCACCATAAATGGCTTTAATTTCAATCGTGGGAACTTTTTCCACTGTTAAGAATTCAATAACAGCATGCTGTTTGAACTGAACATCTGAACACTCTTCCACTTTGATGGGTACTGGGTAAAAAATGTAAGCATCTGTGCATGCAAGGTCAAGAATGATGGAGGGGAGATACCATGTGACTACAAAGAACCAGTTATATCCAGATATATCTAATGTAACAAAAAGTATTACAGTGGAGGTAAAATATTATCAGCCTGCCCTCATTCTAATGACACAGAAATACTAGTTTTCTTTCTTTATCCTTTCATATTTTTTTGCTATTGGTAACTTGAACTGATAGCCCTGAATCCTCAGGGAATTTGCTGATGCTGATCACACTGAGAAATCCTAAGGGACTTGGGGAAAGACATAGGTTTGTATGATGGGAACATTTTGCAAAGTGCATCAAAAAGCAAACTGACTAATACAAACTCGTATGTGTGCTGTCTGCCTGTGGTAAGTGGGTATAACTGACAGAACTGTAAATATAAATCACCCTTATTTGGGTAGCACTGCCTATAGAATTTGTAATTTAGTTATTTACTGGTTCCAGGGAAGACTTCTTAAATATATTCATAATGTTTGAGAAACATAGCTCTCAACAAAGCTAATATTAATGATAACCATACCTCCCTTTAGCATAGAGTTAATACTGGAAAACTAGACCTAGGAAAAACATTGAGAGAAGCCTTTAAGTAAATCTAGAAAAACTGCACTGTGCCATTTAATTGCATTGAGTAACAGGAATACCAGAGAGCAAGAAGCTATAGACATATGTCCCTGCCACCACAGTCCTGGGTTCTGGATATAGCTAGGACTGATTGATCAGATCAAGCTATTCAAAGAAAGTGAATGATCCACTCAGGGATAGCCTGGGGGAAGTTAGTTGGAGAGAGTGTAAAATGACTGTTCTGGGCCTTAAGTGAACTGAAAAACTCATAGAATATTACACCATTTTGAAAACTAAGAATAGCGCTAGTACCTCCCCAATTTCCTTGTGATCCTATAGGCCTCTCATTACTCTTCAAATGGAATTAGATTCTTCTAGCCAACATTTTGGAGCTGATTATATTAATCATGTCTAGGGAGTAATTTATTTTCTTCCAAATTACAGAAAAGTTAGCTTATGAAAATATCTTTATTTTGATGGGATGTTAGTTGTATTTGTCAAAATTCATCAATGTTTTCACATAAAATGTAATCTTGTAAAGACTTGACAAGACTTTCTCCTAAATTATTTCATTCAGTGACTATGTTAGTAAAAGTTATGCCTCTAATAAGCTGTTTGACATGGATTTCTACAGTCTCTTGAGCTTAATCCTCTGATCTGTGTAATTAAGGTTTTAAGAGTAACTACTTCAGAGTTGTAAGGATTAAAATTTTTAAATGCATGAAAAAGCACAATACCTGGCACATAGTAGATCCTCAATATGTAGTAGCTGCAAATTAATGTAACAGTTACTACTATTTACATTGTCATTTCTCCTTTGATCTTTTAGAAAATCCATATAGACAGTTGCCTTGTAACTGTCATGGAAGCATGCCTGGAAAGACAGCAATAGAACTTGGACCTCTGTGGTATGTGCCTAAGCATCATATTCAAAATTGATATATTGATTGCTGACTTTTGATGATGTATGGTAAAAGATGGCAAATTTTGATTCATTTTTTTAAAGTATAGGCAAATAATTTTGATTCTTCTATCACTGAACCAGAGGTGTTTTCAGAATTTTTTATACCATTATTCTCTCAAGTTTGTGACAATGCCAAGAGGCCGTGGAATTAAAGAGAAGCCTAAATGATTTGCAAAGTAGATCATTCATTTCTGGATAGTAAAGGACGAAGCTTTTTTTCAGTAGATAATTCTAGAACTAAAGTGTGACTGTAAAATGATCATGACAACTTTTTACAGAAGAGTCAACTAAGAAATTAGTTTTAAGTAAGAAAGACATGTGAAAGTAAATGTCTGCTTTTGTTTTAGGGGAAGTTGTTTAGCTATGACTCAACTGCATATTTTTAATGTATATGTGCTTTTGCGTCATTAATAACTAGAGATTCCTAACAACAGTGTGACAAGAATCACTGCAGATTTCTACAAGGTCAAGGTTTAGTTATCTACTAACCTACAAACTAACCCAAATGGTAAATATGTTTGTGCTGATGCCCATTATTTATCTTTATCCCGCATAAATGCCCTTATATTAAGAATAACCTAGCCAACCTTACCTTCTATTAATAGTACTCACTTACCTATCATCTGTTACATGTTAATACTATTCACTGATCTCAGAACTAAGGGAGTTAATTGTTCTTAACAGGGTGCTGGATCCAGAAGGAAGATCTTCTAGCCAAACTCTCTGATTTTACAGATGAGAAAATTATGGCACAGTGTTTGTAAATTCTGGCTAAACCTGACCTCCATAATTTAGTTAGTAGGTCAGGCAAGGCAAGTACTCAGGTTCCCTAGGACTGAGTTCTAAGTCATGGCTTATGATTTTCTCACCCACAGCTATAGTCATGTCTTTACTCCCATCTAGAATTTCTCCCCTCTTCACCACCTCCGATTCAAATTCTGCACCTTCTTTGAAGTCTCTTTTTTGTACTTCAACCCAAATCATTTCTAAATTTCCTTTCAGTAAATCTTTTATTGATCACTCATTTGACACTTTTTTTTTCTACCCCCCGCACCAACAATCTACACTTTAAAATCATATATCTTTTCACATATACTTGCTAACCCTAATAGCTACCATTCCTTAAGGATATAATTTGTAGTAGAGATTTTACATGTGCTATCTCATATAAATCCAATATCAAGTTTTTGAGAGGTTTTATTTTCCATTTTATGATGAGAAATATGAGACTCTAAAGCAGTAACTAATCAGGATTACATAGCTAATATTAAGTGGTGGAGCCAGGATGGTAATCCAAGTTTAAACTCAGAACATCATATTCTGTACATTATACCTGTGATTCTCAAATTAAAAAGGAAGCATGTCAGACTTGCCCCTGGGCCATTAATTACACCACCACCACATGTAATTCTCATGTACCTCCTATCTACCCCACCATATCATGTACACACTGGAATAATAATTTATTGACAGAAATGTGCATTGTGAAAACGTACCTCTGCATTTTATTATGTCTCTTATCTGGATCCTGTGTAGATTTACAGGCTCGTATAGGATAAGCATTGTGTTTTATATCCTTCACACTTCTTATGTAACACAGGGCAGGCTGTAACATCTTATGAAGGATCAATAAATTCTTCCTGATTTACAGTGAACGAAATTTCCTTGGTTAATTCCACTAGTTTAGAGAACTGACATGATAAAAGGAATAAGTAGAAAATAAACAATTTTAAATTAAATCATAAATTCTTTTTCATTTCAGTCATATAATTTATCCAATAACTAGTTGTGGTTAAATTATAGAGACTTTTTTAAAGATTAACACTGCTCACACTCAGTTCTGTGTATATTTTTTTCTTTTCAGGTCAAGTTCCCTGTTCAATACTGGATTTCTCAAAAGAATGCTATTTGAATCTCTTCACCATGGTTTAGATGACATTCAGACCCTAATAAAGACCTTAATCTTTGAATCAGAGTGTACTCCTCAAAGTCAGTTTTCCATTGATGCACCTTCAAATCTCAACAAACAGCGTAACTGATTGAACACTAGCCTAGAAATTATCAAAAATATTCTGCCTTTTTAATCTTTGATTGTTATAATAAAAAAGTGTAATTATAAGTAGTGTGCTTTAAGTAAATCCCCTGAAATGAGTGTAATCATACATAATGTGGTTTTTATTTTTAATTGCATAGTTTTCTTCAGGTTTATATCTAGGGCCTGAAATGAACAATGATTTTATTAAAACATAAGTATTTTTTAGACTAAAAATACTAAGTTTGTTGTGGTTTTATTACCTTATTTCTTCTTTCTAGAAAGAGAAAGGTAATTTTGAGAGTAGTGAAGCTAGGATTTTTGGTAATATCCATTGAGACACAAACTAGAGTTACACTTAGCCCTTAGTAAAACTAAGTTTTTTCTCCTTTGTTTTCTCTTAAGTGTAAATAGGTTTTTATACTTTTATCTGGCAATTGACCTAATAAGGGCAGGCAACATTTCTCATAGGTCATTAGAAGCAGCAGCTATTGTAGAGTTAGAAATGTATTTCTCACTTGCCCTGTTTTTGCCAGAAAATCTGTGAATTTTTTTTTTTCCATAAAAAGTGTGGATATAATCTAGTAAGCTTTTATTTAAATTTTGAATTGTGAATGCCATTGTATAGAATATTTTGTGATTCCTATTTTTTATTTCAGAAGAATATGGTGTATTTATTAAAACTACAGATGATACAACAGATAATTACATTGCACAAGGTATGTATGTATATGTGTGTGTATGTATGCACATATGTATGTATATATCAGTGCAAAATGGCAGAAGGGTAGGAAGAGAAGAGATTGCTTTGTTATCCTATTTCAAAATGCATTTTTATCATATTACACTGACAACATAATTATAATCTTGTTTACCTGGCATTTGCACAGTTCAGATTTTCTATTAACATGCACTGTGTTCCCTTCTCTAATAAGTGGTGATCCCTTTTAAAGAACTATAGGATCTTTAAGAACCATCTGAAACAAAATCAGATCAAATTACATTTGATAAAGTAAATTTTATTCTTATTTAACTTTCTCAGTTTATGATCTATAGCAATTCCGCTGATTAATCAGAAGACCTATTCTCTAGCCGTAAGAGTTTATCATACGGACTTTCTTATAATTTGTAATGTGTGTGTATTTTAAAATACAGTTGCATTAAGCACTGAAAATTTATATCAAAGGGTGTTAACATATATGCCAGTGCCTTAATGTCTTGGGTTTTGTTTTGCTTTTTAAAAGACAACTTATGTTTTAAATACAGGTTTAAAAAAATAGTGTTATGGTTGAAAGAGCAGTGGATTATAATTAGAAGGTATAATCTTGTTATTAGATCAACGTTTTAGTGTTCTTCGAAGACAAGAAAACTTAACTCCTCTTACTAGCATGTTGTTTAATAAATACTGCATGCTCTTTCAAACAGTGATGTTCATTTGGCATCTTCAGCTAATTACTAATATTCAGATCACTTAAAGTGATTTATTCTACTTCATTTCTATGTTGGAAGGAATAAAAAGGCACTATGGTATAATGTAAAGAGCATTAGATTCAAGAGATGCATTCTATTACTCTTCTTTATGTTGTGTAACGTTGGCCAGGTTTTGTGTTCACTGAAGACCTATTACGTATCAAATATTGGTATTCAGTAGAGTACAAGTATAAAAATGGAAGGACATTATCCCCAAGAACTTAGTATATAATCTGGGAAGAAAGGATTTACAAACATAAGACATACTCATGAAACAATTTTAAAAAAATGATAGAATTTAAATCAAACTGAGTAGTATTGTATTGACAGTAATGAAATCTGTGCGGTGTTTGACCCAATACTCACAAATAGCTTTATACAGGAGATGGAATGAGAGTTGAGGCTTGAAATTGAAGAAGGTAGAAAAGAAGTTCACCTCAGCAAACAGTTAAAAATTACCTGAGTAAAGGATAGTGAAAATATCAAGAATATTATTCTTGAAATAAAGGTTTTCTCTTAAGAATTAGAATTGAAATGATGTGTGTCAGAGGACTGAGACTTGAAATGGCATATAGGAATAGAAGTATTTGGTTTGTAATTTTTAAGAGAATGCTAACTGTGTGTATGTGTACATATATGTTCCAGGAAAGAGAAAAGGTAATGAAACAATCACAAATTTAGCCAAGAAGCAAAAGACTGATGTCAGTACTGAACATCCTCCCTTTTATTACAACATCCACAGACACAGCATTAAAGGGATGAATATGCCAAAGTAAGACAGCCAGTGAATGACAACATGTATATTTTATATTTTAATGACATTGTGATTTAAATAAAAATAACTCATTATTTCTCCTTTCCTTGCTACAGGTTAAAAAAGTTTCTGTGCTATCTTTCTCAAGCAGGCTTTCGAGTAAGCCGAACTCATTTTGACCCAATGGGTGTTCGCACAGATGCACCTCTGATGCAGTTTAAATCTATCCTTTTAAAGTACAGTACCCCCACCTACACTGGAGGACATGCAGAGGGCCATGTCCAGTCAGCATCCGAAGACACAGTAGCTGATAGG
>PVKE010048274.1:0-11646 GCA_004027555.1 Craseonycteris thonglongyai | reverse complement strand
TAGCTACACTCCATTTGCTAATGGCCCCAATGATACTCCTGAAGAGATACTTCTGCGTATAGGCAATGGAAAGTTCTCTTTGAGTGGTGGAAACTGGGACAGTATTTCAGAAGGAGCAAAGGTATGAATATTTTTTGTTTTGTTGCATTCACATTGAGTTGCTGAAATCTTTAAGTTATAGCCTAATCAGTATTTACAAAGTATTGCATGGTGTTATATGTCAGTATTTGTTTTTAAGTTAACTCACATGTATGTGTGGATTGAACAACACAATGGTGGACTTGTTTTTCTGTCATGCTTTTGGGCCACATACCTCTCCTAATCATTTTATATTTGTTCAGGGAATATAAACTAGTTTCAGTATTAACCAAAACTAAAAATGTAAATATACTGAGGAAAAATGCATATTTAAGCCAACTAAAATGTATTCTTTCATGTAGTTTTTTTTATTATTGTTAAATTTATTGGGGTGACATTGGTTGGGTGACATTTCCAGGTTTAAAACTCTACATTACATCATCTGTGCATTGCATTATGTGCTCACCACCCAGAGTCAGCTCTCCTTCCATCGCCATATATCTGGTGCCACTCCCAACCCCACCCTACTCTCCCTCCCCCCTTAACCTCTGGTAACCACCAAACTATTGAGTGAGTCCATAAGTTTCTGTTTCTTTGTTACTTTCCGTTTTATATTCCACCAATAAGTGAGGTCATATGTTTCTTGATACTTTCAGTCTGACTTATTTTGCTTAATGAGATGGTTTCAAGATCCATCCATGTTGTCACAAATGACTATATTTCATCTTTTCTTATCATTAAGTAGTATTCCATTGTATAAATGTACCACAACTTCGTGGAACAGAATTGAAAACCCAGAAATAGACCCACAAATATATGGACAGATTATTTTCGACAAAGGAGTGGAAAATATACAGTGGGGAAAAGAAAGCTTCTCCAGTAAATGGTGCTGGGAAAATTGGAAAACCACATGCAAAATACTGCATGTGAACTTTGACCTCTCACCATATACCAAAATTAACTCAAAATGGATTAAAGACCTCCAAATAAGACCCAAAACAATAAATTGCATAGTAGAAAAAATTGGTACTAAACTTATAGATCTGGGGCTCAAGGAGGACTTTATGAACCTGACCTCAATGGCAAGGCAAGTAAAAGCAAAAATAAATGAATGGGACTTTACCAAACTAAAAAGCTTCTATACTGCAAAGGAAACCATCAACAAAGCAAAGAGGCAGCCAACCAACTAGGAAAATATATTTGCAAACAATGCCTCTGATAGGGGGCTAATATGAAAAAATATACGAAGAACTTGTACAACTCAACAACAAAAAACAAGCAATCGTGTAGTGCGTTTTTACACATCATTTGTTCTATAACACAGACATTCACTAGTGATTATGTAGGCAATTTTATGTTAACTTATTCTAAGAGAATATAGAAAAATTTTATAAATACCATCAGATATTTATTATTGATGACTTAGTGCTGTCCGACATAAACATAATGAAAGGCACATATATAATTTTAAAATTTCTAGTAGCTACATTAAAAAATGAAATTAATTTAATATAATTTATTTAACCTGGTGTATTTAAAAATACTTCACCATCTAATGAATATACAAAGTTAATGAGATATTTTACATTCTTTTTTTCATTCCACATCTTCAAAATTTGGTGTATATTTTATATTTACAGCCCATCTGAATTTATACTACCCGCATTTTAAAAGTGTTTCATAGTAACATGTGGCTAGTGTCTGCTGTATTAGTGTAGTTTCAAAGTAACTGGCCTTATTTAATTTAGGAAAAAAACATTGACCAAACATTGACTACTAATTTCTACATTTATAATTTTAAATTTTTAAGTTTTAAAACATAAACCCAAATGTAGTTAGCATATGTCTCACAGAGAAATAAAGCTTTAACCTGAGTTTTTAAAGTAGAAGTCATTTTAGGACAAAAGGAATTGTTTATCTTTAATATCTGCTAATGATAAAATCTAATTATACCAAGAATACTAACTAATCTGTAGGGTATATTATAAATTTCTTATCTTGATCATTTCTGAATTTTTTAAAGCAGGGATGTGATTGTCATTACCTTTTAAACATTAGAAAACCAGATAACAGATTGTGTTTGGATCTTCTTCCTTTCTTTAAAAAGAAAATGACAACAGTAAATATAATGCTAAAATAGATATTTATATTCCAATTGTGCTTAAATATTTAGTTTTACATGTTGTATGTGTTTTATTTTTATGTCTGCCTAGTACTTGAGGAATAATACATATTACAGTTGTTTCATTCTTACCTTCTCTTTAAGTCTGATATTCTGGAGAAATTAACGTAGGATAAGATACTGGAGGATATTGTTGAAATACAAGGTCTGTCTGGAAAGTATCCAGCCATGTCCTCTGAAAAAAATAGAGGCATGTACTGAAGAAGATACGAGAAATACTGTACATAGGACAGTGACACCTCAGTCCCCTTCAAAGTAGGCATCTTGAGACCTAACACAGTTTTCCCAGTGCCTCTTCCAGTGTTCAAAACACTCTACAAAGTCTTCTGTTGGAATCGCCATCAGCTGCCTGGTGGTATTTTAAATATGATGGATGCCCAGGACACATTCTCACTCAAGGGCCTCTGGTGTTCCACTGACTAGTACAGGGAAGTGTCATTCATGCATGCTCATTCCAGTCCACTTGCCTTGGCTGCCAGGTTACATCCATGTCATGCAAACCGTTCTTGTTATATTGACAATGGCTGGATATTTTATGGACAGACCTTATTTGTCACAATGCCTTTCATTGATTCCATTTCAATGAATTAAGTGACTTTAGTTCTATCATAGAAACTTTTCTGAAAATGTTGGCAAATAACTGGACAAAAGGACTGTATGAATCTTTTAAAACACTATCTCATACACAATTTAGCACTTTGACTTTTTGCCTACTTCAAATTAGTGATGAAAGTAAACTGTTTTTAGTTGCCAGAACTCCTTAAACTAGTTTTTCTTAGTTGTATTTGCTCTTTCCTCTTAATAATTAGTTTATTTAATAATAGTTCCTTACAAGCTAATTTCCATTTAGAATGCTTTTCTTGCTATTGGTTAGTGTCACCACCAGAAGCATGTAAAAGATGTTTCTCTGCTTCCTCTCCATGCAGAGTTACTAAACTTGGTTTATTCAGTAAAATGGTGAAGGTGATAGAAGTCATGTTAGGTTTGTGAGTCTTACTGCTGCAATAATTTCAGCTAACTCCTTACCGCCAAACCCCAGGCTTTAAGAACACTGGCAATGCTACTTCCCTTTTGTAAATAAGGGGAGACAAGGATAAGAGTCTGGTAAACAAAGCAAAAGTAGAAGAGGCAAGAGAGTAACAAAAAATTTATGGTGTCACTCTGTATTTTTTTAAAGATTTATTTTACAGTTTTTAACAGACAGAGAGAAGTAGGGGGGCATAGCCGTCTCCATAGTTGTACATAATCAGTTTTCAATATGGTTTCATTCCACACAAGTGGGTGGGAGGCCATGCAGGGCAGGAACTGGGCTGGGGGCCTCCCTCAGGGAGGCACGCCCCCACAAGCTGGGGGCTGGGGCTATAGGTCTTCATGGGCTGGGGCCGGGCTTCGATTCTCAGTCTCTGGGACTACAAAGCCAGCCCTTAACCCGCTGAGCCATCCTGGTTCCCCGTCACTCTGTATTAAAAATAAATACAATAATACCTGACTAATTAGAAGACCATTCTATCTAAATTTTAGACTTTTAAATAAATGAAGTGTTACTTATTTCAAGTACATATACACTTGGTCAACAAAGACTTGCCCAATAGAAGTTCTTATGGGACAATTATTTATAACCTCTTCCCTTGGCTCTTTTAAAAAGAGCAACTTCTACTTTTTCTCTTACCATGTACCCATTAGTATGTTGTATGTGCTTTATTAGAACAGTTATCACACTCTTCCTTGTCATATATTTGTATATAGTTTTAGTCTTCCGACTCAAGGAGCTTTAAATGTCATGTTCATTTTTGCATTTTCTTACACATCTAGCATAATGAATACTTACTTGACTATTTTTCCTAAGCTATTTAAGCTTTTTAAAGATTATTTTTAAATCTATTTTTAAGTTATAATTGACATACAATATTACATTAGTTTCAGGTGTACTACACAGCAATTAGATATTTATTTAATCTTTTCTTTAGGTATACCTTGCATTGTTAATTTACATAGCAAGCATTTTTTGTCCATTATGTAAAGATAAATATTGTCCTATTGTGAATGATTATAAATTTGAAATAAGTGGTCAAGTTTTACATAAATATTTTTTCTATTTGACTTGAAGTTGTTTTTAATAGAAGAGCTTTTTGTTAATGTATTTATAAGTCACAGGTGTGTCGAGTTAGAAGGGATCTGATCCATTATTTTGTTGATAAATAAACCAAGATGTGTAAAATATATCTTGTCCATGGTCACACACTACTCATTCCTGAAACTGATTCTCAATCCAGTACTCTTTTCAGTCTATCATATGTTAGAGAAGACTTTCTGGACTAAGGAAGGCTCTGTTAGCTTGGCTTGTGTAATGGGATGGAGGACAAAAAGGTCTATAACCCTTTAACAATAGGAGATTCAAAGGAAAGGTGTTATTGTTCACTCACTTTTCTATAATATGGAAATCAGCATGCTAAAGCTGTATTACTGTTTATATAATCTATATTACAGAGCAATTTTACAGTTAAAACATTATATTGAAATCCTTCCAGGACTTCTAGTACTATAGCTTTCAAATATCTCTTGCCAAACTATACTAGAGAAAGACTACAGTATCTAAAGAAAGCTAAGGAAATACACAGGCAAATTGAATAATTATAATTCTTCACTTTATTTATTGTAAGGTATACGTTGTTTGTTGTTACTTATCAAAAAAGTGTTCAGTATATATGGAACTCAGTCTTTTATGCTGTGGAAGTATGAATTTAACACATTTAATAAAGTGAATTTGCTTACAGTATAATTAGTAATAACTGATAAAATTATTTATCACAGTCATATGATTAAAATTAAAATAGAAATCATTAGTTTCCAAACTTTAATTGAATTTGTCACCTGAGTATTGTGAGAATAGCAAACTTACTATTCTCCTGTATTCATGTATGTCCAAAGAATTTGGAGTTTTGTTGGCTTTTACTTAAAATAGATCTAAAAATAATAAGAAATCCTTGAGGTATAGGTTAGATTATTTTAATCACTTTTTATTAGTAAGGGTGCTCTTTCATTTAGATTATCTGACTAAATACCCAACTGATTGTATATAAGTGGTCATGCTTGTCATAGCTCAGTATTTTATAAAAAAACTTGTCAGCACTAATATACGGTAGCCATTTTGAGAAAATGGAAAATTATTCATATAGAAGTGGCAGACTTTTGTGAACTGTAGGGAAGCTCATTTTCCTCTTAGTTATCAAGGAAATTTGGTGAATATTACGATAATGACAACATCTGCTCTTTCATTTGTTATCCATCTTCTGCTTGTCATTCTGTCAAGGATATCTTGCAACTTATTTCTGAAAGATGTTTAAAAAAAGTAAGATCAATTAAGTCCTATTAAAATTAATTCAGCTTCTTTAAAAATAAGTAGCAAAATATTCATACTACTGGCATGAAGGTATTTGATAGTATAAATCAGTCAGTATTCTGTTCTTAAAATAGGCTGACCATACATCACCGTTTGCCTGAGATGGTCCTGGTTTATGCCTTTCACTCTCAACTGCCCTGGCTTGGATAATTTGGAAATGATAATTGACCTATTTGTGACACAGTTTCCACATTTGTAAAGTGAAGATAGTTATTTATATAGGTTATATAACTTGTTATCTACTTCAGGGTGATTATGTATATTGAACAGGTTAATATATGTACCACATAAAGTACTCAGTGTTAGCTGATATTAATAATATATAAAGAATTCTGATAATCAGTGTTAACCTTTGAACTTTCCATTAGCAATAGAGACTCTCATAAGTAAAATTAAAGGCGTTATATTTCAAAAAAATTGTAGAGGCCCATATCCTAAAATTATTTTTTATTCTCTCACTATCCAGTAATCCCTCAGAAGTCTAAGGAAAGTACATAAGATAATCAGATAGATAAAGTTGAATGATGAACAAAGTACTATTGTTTTTCCTATTAAATTTTTGTGTATGTAGTTGATTTATATGTTGAAACATACCTTGGTGAGTGGAAGTAAGGGGCCTATTCTTTTGGACTGGACCATTGATTTTTTTAAAGACAACTTTACTGAAGCATAACTGATACACAACAAAACACATGTACTTAAAGTCTATAGTTGAGGAAGCCGGGATGCCTCAGTGGGTTAAGTGCTCACTTTGCAGCCCTGGGGACCAAGGATTGAATCCTGGCCCTGGCCCATGCAGATGAATATGCTGTGTGTCCCATGCGGGAGGCCCCCAGTTTGGTTCTCTCCTCCTGGTTCAGCCCCTGGATCAAGGGGGTGTGCCTCCCATATAGGAGGCCCCCAGCCCACCTGTGTGGAATGAAACCATGTCAAAAATTGATGATGTACAAGTATGGAGAGACCTCTGGGCCCTCCCCCTTCTCTCTGTCTCTGTCTCTCTCTGTCAAAACAATAAAAATAAATATTAAAAGTCTATAATTTATTCGGGGAAGCTGCGGTGGCTCAGTGGGTTGAGCGCTCGCTTTGCAGCACCGAGGACCGGGGATCGAATCCCAGCCCCGGCCCGTGCGGAACCATATGCTGAACTGGGAGTTCCCCCAGTTCAGTTCTCTCTCTGTCTCTGTCTCTGTGTGTGTGTGTCTCTCTCTCAAAAATAAATAAATAAAAATATATTTTAAAAAATAAATAAAAAATAAATCTGTTAAAAAAAAAAGTCTATAATTCAGTGCTATGATGTATTTACAAACCAAGAAACTATCACCAAAATCATATATGTGTCAATTATGGGTCAATTTTGATTGGTTTTCTTTCTCATTATGTGTTTTATTTTCATTCTCTTTTTTATGCCTGGTAATTTTACCCTTGTGGGTGCTGGATACTTTTGTATTTCTTTTTTTTTTTTCCTTTTTTTATTGTTAAATGTATTAGGGTTACATTGGTCAGTAAAAATTGCATAGGTTTCAGGTATACAATTCCTTCCATCACCATATATTTAGCTCCCCCTCCCTCCTGTCCCACCCCCATACCCCTTATTCTCAGGTAACCACTAAACTACTGACAATGTCCATAAGATTTTGTTTATTTGTTGCTTTCAGTTCTTAACTTTTTCTTTCTGGCTTGTTTCACTTAGCATGATGATCTCAAGTTCCATCCATGTTGTTGCAAATGGCAGTATTTCATCTTTTCTTATCGCTGGGTAATATTCCATTGTATATATGTACCACAGCTTTTTCTTTATTTCTATAAATATTATTCAGCTTTATTGTGGGTCACAATTAAGTTAGGGAAAATAATTTGATAGTTTTGGACCTTCTGCAGGACTAGAGCTGTGTTTAATCTAGGGCTACTCACTACTTAGGCAGTTTGCTTCCAAGTACCGTACCGAATACTCCAGGAATTATGAGGTTTTCCAGTCTGGCCAGTGGGAACAGGCAGTAAATATTCTCTCCACTCTGCATTAGCTCTGATTTCTTTCTAATCCTTTCAGATAGTTCTTTTCATTGCTTTTAGTGGTTTTTCTTTTTTCTTTTATTTTTCTTGGTTACACATATGGATTTGTCAGTAATCTGCTAAATACTTGAGGAAGACCATCTACAGTTATATGTAGTTCTCCCTCTGCTCCTACTACCCTCTCTAGTAGTCTGTCCTGCTAACTCTATCTGCCCTGGTCTCCCCTCTCAGCCTGTCTTCTCAACTCGAGAAAATGGCAGGCTCTGCCCGGGTTTCTCATACTTGCACAGCAGCCTGAGAACACTCTTTTTCAAGGTATTAAGCTGGAACAATTGTAAGGCTCACTTGATTTGTTTCCCATCTCTTAGGGATCATTTTTATGATTATCATTTATATCTGTTTTATTGAAGTAATCATGTTATTTTCTTTTTTATATTAAGTTTTATTTGTTGCTTGACATCTGTTCTTTCTCCAATAGACTTTTTTTATTGGTTGCTCTACTCCCCTACATAGTTTCAACCAATTACATTATTTTTCAAATTCTGTTGTTACTACTTAGAAACTTTAGTTTCACTGCTTCTTGTATTGATAAAAAGTTCACAAAATGATGATTTTGTTTCTATTTTAGAAGATGCTTATTCTGAAGAGTTCTCCTTTATAAGATACTTGGTAGAAAGTTTATTTAAAATTATCCCATCATGTCATATATTTAAAATTGTTAAACTATAAGGTTATATTACATTTATAACTTTTTATTATGACAAAGATAAAATAAGCATATTCACAATTACTCTGCTGAAAATTTTATGATACTCTGCCAACTACTATGCTAGCAGTCTGCTTCTAACCTTGGATTTGTGTTTTGATTCTGTAGTGTTTTATACAGTAAACTCCTGCTTATTTGGTGTGTTAACATTTGTATACATATATCCTCATAATTTGGGGCCCAGATTACCAGCAAAGATCATTAGTTCATTTATTTTTCTGACCATTTAACACATTCCAGGATAACTCCTGCTACTTTAAATTTACCTCCCTCCTCACTAACCACGTCCTATTACAGAATATCTCCACAGATTTTGTATCCTCTGATTAAAAAAAAATACAACAAAGATATACTGTATATTGAAAAATCTATTTCAAGATTGTCTTTTGACAGTGAACAATTCAGAGTATAGGTTTGTTTTTCCTAAGGATAAGTCAAGTAAAACAGATTGCAAATATACTGATACTTTCATATTTTGAGAAAATGTGAAATGACGTATTTTACTAAAGTTGTTATTGATATATGGCTTCATATATTTTTTAATTTAATTTAGGATTTGCTTTCCCATATGTTGCATGTGGACCCACATCAGCGATACACTACAGAACAAGTATTAAAACACTCGTGGATAACTCATAGAGACCATTTGCCAAATGATCAACCAAATAGAAATGATGCAGCATATGTCATTAAGGTAAAACATACCGTTCTGTACCTTCTAAATGTTTGTTACCTAATAAAACCATTGCATGCCATTCACCGATGACACTTACTTGTATCTTAAAGTATCTTTAATTTTTTTAATGTAGTTATAGATTTGTTTTGTTTTTAATTAACAACTGTGAACTCTTCTTAACCTTTTTTACCTACTACCTTTTTGATGGTATATAAGTTTCTTGACTGTATTTGACTTGCTCTTAGGAGATACGAGGTCTAGAAATGGAAAAACACAACTTTTATATGGAAACAAAAGATTGCTATTGGTTCCTAAATTAGTAACCATTGGTGCATGTTTCTGTATTTATAGACATTGAACCAAGATATAAAATTTTATTGATTTATGCATTCATCTGTTGATGGACACTTGGGTTGTTGCCATATCTTGACTACTGTGGATAATGATTCAGTGAACATGGGAGTGAAGGTATATTTTTGAAGATAAAGAAATTGTGATGTACACACCCACACACAATGGAGTATTATTCATCTCTTAAAGAGAAGGAAA
This sequence comes from Craseonycteris thonglongyai, assembly GCA_004027555.1. NCBI lineage: Eukaryota > Metazoa > Chordata > Mammalia > Chiroptera > Craseonycteridae > Craseonycteris > Craseonycteris thonglongyai. The sequence goes on along the minus strand of PVKE010048274.1, from coordinate 1,985 downwards.
TCCTAGTGTTTGCTACAACATGGATTCACCTTGAAGACATTATATTAAGTGAAATAAGCCAGATACAGAAAGGAAAAAAAACTATATGAACTCTCTTATATGTAGAATCTTAAAAACAATGAATACATAGAAGCAGAGAGTAGAACAGTAGTTTCCAGGGGCAAGGAGATGAAATTGGGAAGATGTTGGTTAAAGCATACAACATTGCACTTGTGCAGGATAAATACATCTAGAGATCTTGTATACCACATGATGACTGTAGTTAACAACACCATATTAAATACTAGAATCTGCTAAGCATAGATTTCAGGTACTCTCATACACACAAGAAAATAACTATGTAAGGAGAAGATATATATGTACCCCAGTGTTCATCACAGCACTTCACGGTGTCCAAGTCATGGAAACAACCAAAGTGCCCTTTGACAGATGGCTGGATAAAGAAACTGTGGTACATTTATACAATGGGATATTACTCAGCCATGAGAAAAGATGAAATACTGCCATTTGCAACAATGTGAATGGACCTTGAGATCATCATGCTAAGCAAGATAAGCCAGACAGAAGAAATCAAGAACCATATGAATTTACTCGTATGTGGAATATAAAACTGAAAATAACAAGAAAAACTCATGAAGGGGGGGTGTAGGGAGGGGGAATGAAACATACAGTGATGGAAAGTGAGCTGACTCTGGGTGGTGAGTACATAATGCAATGTATAGACAATGTAAAGCAGAATTGTATACCTGGAAACTATGTAATTCATATCAATCAATGTCACCCCAACAAATTTAACAATAAAAAGAAGAAAAAAAAGAAAAACTCATGGGCACAGTCAGTAGTTTAGTGGTTACCTGAGGGTAAGGTGGGAGGGAGTGGAGGAGGGAGAGAGCATCAAATATATGGTGATGGAAGGAGAATTGACTCTGGGTGTTGAACACATAATGCAACACATAGACAATGTAATATATAATTGTACACTGGGAATATATGTAATTTCACTAACCAATGTCACCCCCATAAATTTAACAATAAAAAGTAATAGTTTAAAATATTTAAAACTTAATTAAATGACTGATGAAAGACTGATAATTTATATATTTTAATGTTTTAAAAGTTTGTAAGAAGCATAGTTATTGAAATAAAGAATCATATGAGTAATCAGGTAGTAATCCATCAAAGGAGTATCAATGCACAGATCAAGTATACTTAATTATTTTCCTGGGGGAAAGAGTTGTATTTTAAATTTCTCATGATATAATGTGGAAGTTTTTTTTAACCTCCAGATATTGTTATTCAGTTTGTAACATTTCTCATTATTTTAGGGAGCAGTGGTTGCCACATATTCAGTCCTGACTCTTAAGACCTTGCAACCGGTCCTAGAGCCTGTTGCTGCTTCAAGCTTAGCTCAGCGACGGAGCATGAAAAAGCGAACATCAACTGGCCTGTAAGATTTTGTGTTCCTCAGCCAAACTTGATGAAGAGAAAATTAAGAGTGTGGCATTTTTCCTAATCATAAATCAATGGCATTGTTTTCTGCTACATTACTTTAATATTCTGTTTATGCCTCCTTATTTAGGGGGGAGTAAGATTAAAAATTAAATATGCAGGTACACAATATTCATCTTATGCTGTTTTGCAGTGGCATCTAAGTACTTATTTAAGTGTATAATTGGCGTCCACAAGATCCTAACAAATTAATTCTAAAGTTACTTTCAAATAAAGTTGCATTAATAGTTTTTCTGGTTTCATATAGTAATGATTTGGGGAATCATTACCAATAGTCATACAAATATACTAGTATAATGCCAAACCATTTCAGTATTTTTTAACATCAGGTTCTGAAGAATTAGCTTTTTAAAAACAATAAAAACAAGTTAAAAAATGGATTGTAGGAGTTTGTTATTTTGTATAACAAAGAACTTCATTTATTTGGTAGTAACTCCATTCTGTAGTTACTAAAATGTAGACTTCGTAGTGTAGTG
>PVKE010048273.1:0-11648 GCA_004027555.1 Craseonycteris thonglongyai | reverse complement strand
TCCACAGTCCCTGTTCCACTTTAGGCTCTGTGATCTGATTAGGGCACTGTGTGCTGTCCCTTGAGTTCGGATGTTAAATTGTCCACAGTCTTGTGGGGCTTCCACGCTCCCTAGGTCTCGGCTTCCAGCCCGCCCTCGATCCAGCTCCACTTTGACTGTAGTCCCCCAATCCCCCTTTGTTTTTGCCAGCCCCGGGCCGGGCTCCGAGTCTCTGTCCCCGAACCGCTGCTTCCCTTTTCCTCTCCCGCTCTCCCCTTTTTTCTCTAACCTTTGTGTGTTGTTCTGCGTTGTGTGGTTCTCTTAGTTGAGGTTTCTTCTCAGGGTTTTCCCTGTGGATTCCCCTCTGTTCACAAGGCCCTTCCCAGGCAGTTATCGGTGTTCTCCTCTCATGCCGCCATCTTGGATCTCCTCTCGGAAATTCTTTTTTCTTATTGCTGTTCTGTTTGGGTGTTTTCTGGTACCTTATTGTCTAAATCACTGATTTGATCCTCTGCTTTATCTAATCTACTGTTAATCCTTTCAAATGTATTCTTAATTTCCGTTATTATATTATTTATTTTAGACTGGTTCTTTTTTATGTTTTCTATCTCTATTTTTTTTTCTATCTCTTTGTTGAAGTTTATTCTGAGAGCATTGAGCATCCTTATAACCAATGTTATAAGGATTTCTTGTGTTTATTTTCTTTAGTACTTTTTTTGGAGCATTGTTCTTTTCATTAATTTGGGACATGTTTCTTTGTCTCCCTATTTTGGCTGCCTCCCTGTGTTTGTTTCTATGCATTAGGTAGGGCTGCTATGTCTCCTGATCTTAGTAAAGTGGCCTTTTGTAGTAGGAGTGCTGTGGGGCTAAGTGGTACACTCTTTCTTGTCACCTGAGCTGATTATTGCAAGTGTGTTCCTTTTATGGGTTGTTTTTGTTTTCCTGTTGTAGCTGAGCCTTGAATTCTGTTTGCTCATCAGTGGGAGGGATTGGTCTTCAGACTGCTTGGTTGTAAGGACTGGCCTCACAACATTGGTTATGACTACAGTGGAAGACCTTTGTGCAGAACTGACCCTAATATCAAAACCTGGTAAGGATAGCACTAAACAAGAAAGCTATAGACCAATATCTCTAATGAATGCTCATGCAAAAATCCTAAATAAAGTATTAGCCAATGGAATACAACAATGCATTAATACAATTATACAACATGATCAAGTGGGATTCATCCAAGGGGCACAAGGATGGTTCAACATATGCAAATCAATCAATGTAATACACTACATAAGCAAAATAAAAATATAAACCATATGATTACATCAATAGATGCAGAAAAAGCATTTCACAAGACACAAGATTTATGATCAAAACACTGAATGAAATGGGAATTGGAGGAAAGTACCTTGACATAATAAAGGACATACATGACAAACCCTCAGCTAATAGTATATTGAATGGAGAAAAGCTGAAGCCTATTCTCCTAAAATCAAGAACATGACAAGGATGCCCCCTGTCACCACTGCTATTCAATATAGTACTGGAAGTTCTAGCCAGACCAATCAGGCAAGAGAAAGGAATAAAAGGAATTCAAATTGGGAGAGAATATGTCAAAATGTAAGTCTTAGCGGATGATGTGATCCTTTATATAGAAAATTTAAAAGAGTTCATCAGAAATCTATCAGAAACAATATACAAATATAGTAAATTTGCAGAAACAAAATCAATCTACAAAAATCAATGGCATTTTTATATGCCAACGATAAAAGATCTGAAAAGGAAATGAGAAAATCCATACCTTGTGCAATCGCAGCAAAAAGAATAAGATACCTACAATAAATTTTAAAAAGAACATGAAGGACTTATACACTGAAAACTCTAAGATATTATTAAAATAAATTGAAGAAGACACAAAGAAATGGAAAGATATTCTGTGATCATGGATAGGAAGAATCAACATAGTTAAAATGGCCATATTTCCCAAGGCAATATACAGATTCAATGCAATTTCCATCAAAATCTCAGTCTTTCTAGAAATAGATAAAAAATCATCAGGTTTGTATGGAACCACAAAAGACCCTGAATCACCAAAGCAATCCTACGGAAAGGGAATAAAGCTGAAGGCATCACACTCCCCAAGTTCAATCTATACTATAAAGCCTCAATAATCAAAGCAGCTTGGTATTGGCAGAAGAGCAATGGACAAATGGAACAGAATTTGAAAACCCAGAAATAAACCCACAAATATTTGGACAGATAATTTTTGACAAAACAGTGAAAAATATACAGTGCAGAAAAGAAGGCCTCTTCAGTAAATGGTGCTGGGAAAATTGGAAAATCACATGGAAAAAGAATGCACCCGAATTGCAATCTGTCACCATATATCAAAATTAACTCAAAATGGATTAAAAACCTGAAAAAATAAACCTTGTAGAAGAACATATTGGCACTAAACTTATGGACCTTGGGTTCAGAGAGGACTTTATGAATCTGTAGGGAAGTAAAAGCAAAAATAAATGAATGGGACTATATCAAACTAAAAAGCTTTTACACAGCAAAATAAACCATCAACAAAGCAAAGAAGCAACCAACCAATTGGCAGAAAATATGTGGAAACAATGCATCTGATAAGGGAATAATATCTAAAATATATAAAGAACTTGTCCAACTCAACAACAACAACAACAACAACAAAAAAAACAATTCAATTGAAAATTTGACATAATACCTAAACAGACACTTCACCCATGATACCTACAAATGGCCAATAGACATATGAAAAAATGCTCAACTTCATTAGCCATTAGGGAAATTCAAATCAAAACTATTTCACACCTGCTAGAATGGCTACTATTAACAAGACAAAGAACAACAAGTGCTAGAGAGGCTGTGGAGAAAAAGAAACCCTTATACACTGCTGGTGGGAATGCAAATTGGTACAACTACTATGGAAGACAGTAAGGAGAGTCCTCAGGAAACTGGGAATAGAGCTACCCTATGATCCAGCAATCCCCCTTTTGGTTATCTACCCCCAAACTCAAAAACCTTAGTATGTAGGAACATATGTGCCCCAGTGTTCGTAGCAGTGCTATTCACGATGGCCAAATCATGGAAACAACCAAAGTGCCCTTTGATAGATGATTGGAAAAAATGTTGTGGTACATGTATATAATGGAATATTACTCAGCCATAAGAAAAGGTGAAATACTGCCATTGGCAACAACATGGATGGAACTTGAGATCATCATGCTAAGTGAAATAAAACAGAAAAGCTAAGAACCATATGACTTCACTCATATGTGGAATATAAAACTGAAAGCAATGAAGAAACAAAACCTCAAGTACATAGTCAATAGTTTTGTGGTTACCTGAGGGGAAGGGGGGAGGGGGATAGGAGAGGAGCAACAGGGAGCTTAATAACTGGTGATGGAAAGAAAGTTGACTCTGGGTGGTGACACATATTGTAACACATAGACAAAATACTGTAGAATTGTACACCTGGAGCCTATGTAATTTTTATTAACCAGTCACCCTAATAAATTCAACAATAAAAAAAATTCATATACAAAAAAATAAAAAGCTGGCCCCCAGGCATGTTAGTGCGGGTGCATTTTGGGAGAGGCCCACCACAAGCTGAATTCAGTCACAGCCTTTGCCCTGTCTGGTTGGCAGCAGAAGTCAGTGAGATTTTAAGCGTATGATGTACAAGTATTTAATTTGCCCTTGCTACCTTTGAAGATGGAGGAGGCAGTGACTATAGTTTATTTCACTAACCTTTTCATAAGTTTCCTCAGGTATAGAGACCAACCAGAATTCCAGAAAAATGTCATCTCTTATGGGGTAGGCGAACTGTATGAGGCAAATGGATCTGTAAGGCACATGGGGTGTGCAGTACTGAAGCTGCGGTCCCCTTTAAAACAAACACTTACTCTGTCAGCTGCCTGGAAGATGGATTGCTGACAGCTCACCTCTGAATGACTCTTAGAATTGCTCTTGACCCATGGAACCATCTTATCTGATGTCTAGTCCTCCAACCCCCAGGCAGCATATATCCATTGCCTCGTCAGTTTGTTGTTGCAAAGAAGCTCCTGACCACAATTTCTTACCACATGAAATGTCCATCTAAGATGTAGATCCCTGCAGAATTGACCAAGGTTTCAGCTGTGTCTGCAGTGCTCTTCAACTCTTCCTTCTATCAAATTCATTTCCCTCTCTTTCTTAAAGGTATTGTTTCAGAGAATAATCTTTTTTTTTTGAACTGAACTGAAGGCCTCACTGCATTCGGGAAGCACACTCCAGTTCAGCATATGGGTCCGCACAGGCTGGGGCAGGGATTCTATCCTCGGTTCCCAGGGCTTCAAAGTGAGTGCTTAACCCGTTGAGCCATCCCGGCTTCCCTGAGAATAACCTTTTGTATGCAAGTCTCTGTTTCAGAGTCTATGTTCCAGAAAATGTGTAGTAAATGTGTAATAAATACACATATTACATATTCATAAAAATACACTAAATTTTACCCAGGCTTATTTTGGATGATGGGACTTCAGGTGATTTTACCTATTTATTTTAAATTGTTCTGCTTTTATACATTTTCAACATTGATCATACTACTTTCATAATCAGAATAAAGCAATAATTGTTATGAAATGAAAAAATAAGTCTTTGAAACCAGAAATTTTTTTTTGTGTGGCTAAAATGCTGTCTGTGTTGATTTTGTCACATCATTTAGCAGTTTTTCTGTAACAGTTTTATCTTCTATAAGATTTAGACAATTATTATTACACAGTCTGAATTTCTTTTGAGAAAAAACATAATGACTATAAAACACTTAAATTTTATAATGTACTATGGAGACATTATTGTTTTTTATTTTATTATCTTTTGGAACTGCTTTCTACTGTTTTTACTTTTATACATTGGTACCAAGTGAGAGTGGTTTTGGCTTAAATGATCAAGCAGATCACTATATATACTTTATTTACTTTATAAGAAGAGATTAGAGATGGGCCAGTCAGTCTCCTTAGTCAGATTGTACCCAGATCAGAACTTTGATATCTTTCATTAGGGTAAAGAAAATCAATATCTTGTGTGAGTTTTGCAACAATTCTGTATATCAGGTCTATGATTACTTCTGGGTCTCAAAGCCAGAACACTCAATGCCTTCGAAGTAAATGACTCCCAAGGCATTCCTCTAACTGTTGGACATAATAAATGAAGGCTCTATGAAGCTTCCTGCTTTTACTTAGCTTCCTAAAAAAATTCTGCTTGCTATAAAATCTAGTAATTTTGGGACACTTGGATTTTATTTAAAGGAGCCTTCAACATTTCCCCAGGCAGCATCTCAAGTCCTTGCAATTATTAAAATCCTGTCTGCCTCAAATGTGGAAAGCATCTGTTTACCACTGTTGAAGAAATTCTTCTCAAACAAAATTTGTGATTATTATCTGTAAGTCAACATCTTCTGTAGCCAAATTAGCCTTGTTTTGGTCAAAGTTCATATAAAAATAGCATGCATTTCTATGTCTAGTACTTGACTGAATAGTTTTCCTTTCTGTGGTGAATAAATAAAAGGAGACAGAGCATGTCTAATAAATGGCTTAGCTGAGACTACTGCTGATGAGACTATTTACACATTAGTTGATCATTACATGCAATGCAAATTTGTGTTTACAGAACACTGTAACAAATTTAGAGAAAGTATGGCCTATGTACAATCATATGTATTGAGCAAGTGTGCAGTGTCTAGCATTCTGTATCTTCGGAATTATTACTTGGGAAAATTTCACAAAGAAAATGCTAAGTAAGTATTCTTAGACACAAGAATTTTTTTTTTTTTTTTTTGTGGTGTTTTCTTCTTGGGAACATTTTTAGAATGGGACACTGTTACGGACTAGATGGTCTCTATTATTCTAACAGTCTAACAGGAAAGGAGATACTTTGTTGACAGGGTACTATCATTTCCTGATGGTAGGAAATATTTCCCATACCTTTGACACTTTCTGTGGTATCTAGTATACAGTTCTCTCTATAGTTAAGGAACTAGTTAAAAGGAGAGAAAAATAACTTGTCAGAATAGCTCTAGGTCAGATGAAAAATATGAATGCTACTTTGATAAAACTAAAGAAATTGAAAAGAGATTTTCACTTCTAGAAACTTTATTGGAAGTTTCCTTTAAAAAATTTAGTAAAATTTTAATTTGTCTTTTACAGTTATACTGACATATAATTGACATATAATAAGCTGCACATACTTAAAGTGTACAATTTGATAAGGTTTGGCATATACATACACCCGTGGAACATAATGAAGGTATATATCACTCACAAAATTTTCTTGTGACTTTTTGTAATTCCTTTTCCTCCCTGTTACCTGCTTCATCCCCAGAGAATCAATGATTTGCTTTTTGTCATTAAAGATTAATTTTCATTCACTTGATATAAGTAGAATCATGTGCTTTTTGTCTTCTTTTTTTCATACAGCATAATTATTTGGAAATTCATCTATATTGTTGCATATAGCTATAGCTTGTCTTTTTAAATTTTTTTTAAGATTTATTTTTATTGTTTCAAACAGAGAGAGAAAGGGACAGAGAGAGACAGGGAGAAGGGGGAGGTCCCAGAGCAGTCTCCATAGTTGTACATCATTAGTTTTCTACATAGTTTCATTCCACAGGTGGGTGCGGGGCTGTGCAGGGCAGGAACCTGCTGGGACCTACCTCGTGAGAGGCATGCTCCTACGAGCTGGGGGCCTTACACATGGGAAGCACACCTGGGGCAGGAACTGAACCGGGGACCTCTCACATAGGAGGCTTGCCCTGGTGTGAACTGAATTGGGGGCACACCCCAGTTTAGCATACGGCTCCATGTGAACCAGGGCTAGGATTTGATCCTCAGACCCCAGGGCTGCAAGACAAGAAATCAACCTGCTGAACCATCCTGGCAGCCCTGTCTTTTTTTTTTTTTTTTTTTTTCATTGATGAATAGATTTTTAATGTATGAATTTACCACAATATCTTCACTCAGTCAAGTATTGATGGACATTTAATAAGCTTTCATCTGATTTTTCCTATAAGTTTTTCTCTTTTACAAGGAGAAAAAGCATTAAAAGGAGTATTATGATGAACTTAAGCCTAACCAATAAAAGCTAGTAGTCAAGTGCCAGTGGGAAGAACCATGGGAGAGAATGGATGTAATCCCCATTGAATTTGTTATAACCTAGTCAGACATGTATCTAGGCTTCAAGCAGATTTCAAAAAACTTGGTAACATAAAAGTATCTATCTACTGCATCACTAAGATATGAATTAGCTAAGCTAAGCTGCTAAAATAGAGAATCAAACACACAATGGCACTAGACAATGGAGTATTGGCTTTCAGACTGTGGTCCTAGTACTCCTGAGAGTTGCTGAGAACCTTTGAGAGGCCTGTGAGGCCAAAATTAATTTTGCTATTGATAATAACACATTATTCACATTTTCGCTATCTTCCATTCAAGAGTGTCCGCTGGAGTTTTCCAGATAGTACATAAGGTGTGTTATTGTAACAAACTGAATGCCGAAGCAGGTATGAAAATGCAGCTGTCTTCTAGTAAGCCAGATTTTTAAAAAAAATTTGCAAAAAATGTTTACTCTTTGCTCACTAATTTTCTTGAGGGGAAGCCAGGATGGCTCAGTGGGTTAAGCGCTCACTTTGCAGCACCGGGGACCAGGGATCAAATCCCGGCCCTGGCCTGTGCAGAACCATATGCTGAACTGGGAGCTCCCCCAGTTCAGTTCTCTCGCTGCCTCTGCCTCTGTCTCTGTCTCTCTCTCTCTCTGTCAAAAATAAATAAAATTATATATATATATAATTTTTCTTGAAAATTTATATATATATAATTTTTCTTGAAAATTTTATTTTTCAAAACATTATGTTAACCTATAATTAATTATTATTATTTTGAAGGTTTAATAAATATTTTTTAATTTCTTGATGAAAATTTATACTAAATATTGATATGTATAGGCATAGTACATATAAACTAAAGGTTTTGGGGGGCATTTTCAATATATTTTAATAGTACAAAAGGAACGTGAGATCAAAAAGTTTGTAGAACATCACAGAAAGGTCTGTTTAGCTCTCAGTTAATGATCTTAGGTGGATTGTCCTTTTCAATGGGAGACTTTTATTTATAAAAGAACTCAGTAACCGAAGCTCCTTCCTTCTTATAGTTTCTATATACTCTAAGGCCTACTGTGACATGGATCTAAAGGAATAAGAAATAGGGAAAGTGTGCCCATTTCTTAGAAGTCATGTCAGGAAAGTAGCAAACATTGCCACTCACATTCTGTTGTTGAGAACTCATTGTGTAACCCATCCAGCTCCAAGAGTGCTGGGTCTGGGGATGTAGTCTCTAGTGGGGCAGCCATTTTCCTGTCACAGAGGTATGTATGAAAGAGAAAAACTGATTTTAGTAAGTAAGTAGCAGAAGAGTAGTTTAATTAGCACTATTTTATGTTATTTAATTGAGTAGAAAATCCAAACTGGAATATTCTTGAGCATGTTAATGACAGAGGTCATGACATATTCCTCTTTCAATCTTCTAAACTTGAATATCACACTTGGTAGAGTAAGTGCTAATTATACTTATGGAATGAGTGTCTGACCCACTGAATGAATGGATGGGTTTGAAAAGGGTAACTAAATGCAATACAATTTATAAAAATATTGTGATAATAATTTTTTTTTCTTTTTCTCTGTGGTGAAGTATTTTCTTTAAAAAGCATTACATTTTGGAGGGAATGATAGAATTGATAGGGAAATTTAAAATATTGAATAATATTATGAACTTAAGTGGGATGGGGGACTTGATGGGTTGAATTTATTTCCTGAAATTGATAAGTTTATATTAAATTGAGACACACAAAACCTTGCTTTTGATTTGAGCAACTTACCACAAAGGCAGTCAGAAGACTAATTTTAGTACTAGTTCAAGTTAAAATTTACTTATTTAAGTTCAAAAGTCCAGCATGAGTTTAGGTATAAAAAGACTGTTGAAAGGTATGCTAAAGGTCTAGGCAGAGTTAATACAGGTAGAACTAAATTTGGGAAATAAAAAGTTCTAGTGCGTTGTGTAAATTTCTGACCCTTTCTGGAATATTAGGTCATTCTAGACCCAACATTTAAAGAGCAAATTTGATAAATAGAAGGACAACTATGTTAAGAGGTCTAAAAATCATATTTGTAGGAGGGACAGTTCTAGACTTGGGAACATTTATAATATCATTGAAAAGTGAAACTACAGGTGGAACAGGATAACTTTTATAAATATTTTAAAGGCGTTGATGAGAAGAGAGATTAGACTTATTCCCTAGGTAGATTTTTAGAGTACAGCACAGTTCTCAGTCTCAGCACTATAGTCATTTTTGTCTGGATAATGCTTTGACGTGGGAAATTGTCCTCTCTGTTGCAGGATGTTTAAGAGTATCATGGCCTCTATCCACTAGGTGCCAGTAGCACCCCTGGACAACCAAAAGTATGTTCAATATTGTCAAATGTCTTCTGGTGGGCAAATCCCTACCCTTTGTCCCATCAGTTGAGAACCAGTGAGGTGGAACAATGAACAAATACTAATGGGTAGCCAGTCATACATACTAGTACATTTTTAATGTACAGAACTTTTTCTGAGTTAGATCTCTTCACAGTGGCATCTCTTTCCTGTGCTGTGGTTGAGCATATGATTACTGGATCTGCTGAGCAAAAGCTTCTTTTTTTTTAAAGATTTATTTTTATTGTTTTTGACACAGAGAGAGAGAGAGAGAGAGAGAGAGAGAGAGAGAGAGAGAGAGAGAGATGCAGAGACAGAGAGAAGGGGGAGGGCCCCGAACAGTCTCCATAGTTGTACATTGTTGGTTTTTTCACATAGTTTCATCCCACAGGTGGGCGTGGGGCTGCACAGGGCAGGAACTGGGCCGGGGTCTTCACCTCAGTGAGAACTGAACTGGGGTACTCCCCAGTTCAGCATATGGGTCTGCATGGGCCAGGGTTGGGACTCAATCCTCGGTCCCTGGGGCTGCAAAGTGAGCTCTCAACCCACTGAGCCATCCTGGCTTCCCCTAAAAGCTTCTTGATTATATATCATATACACAGTGATCCCTCGTTTTTCACAGTTAATGGGGACCAGAGCCTTCCGCGAAAGCTGAAAAACCAAGAAGTAGGATTTGCCCCTAGGAATTTTCTCATTGGTCGATGTCGCACCGGAAACCAATCACGCGCCTTTATGAGAGCCTGTGGTATGTACTCTGAGTCAACTCATCTCTTTGTTTGACATGCAGGGATCCTTCTTTCTCGCGCATCAACATGAAACAATGCTCCTTTCCACAATGTGGCTGCCGACATGGTTGTGTTTTTTCATTTTTATTTTTTGATGAATGTTTTGGGAAAACCCGCGAAGCACTGAAGCCGCAAACCATGAAGCGCGAAGTGGCGAGGGAACACTGTATTATTGATCAGATGTGAAGTTAGATTAATTTATTTAAAAATTCCCACTGAACTCTAGATTCTGTAATTTGATTACTCAGTGTTGATTATAATCTGTATTTTGGAGGTTACCTACCGGTCAACATACCTTAGATTAATATTACATGTAGATGTTGAATATCTTTAAGTGTCTTAAGAAAATTCATCACATCATTACATATAATTCAATATAAGAAATATAGTATCAATCTAAAAGTACAAGTATGGAATGGAAGGACCCTTGAGTCATGAGAGCTTTTATTTTATCCTGCTTCCATGACTCAGGGAATTTTCCCTAACTCTCAGTGACTAAATTCCTCATTATTATTTTTTTAAAGATATATTTTATTATTATTTTTTGTTAAATTTATTGGGGTGATATTAATTGATATCAATTACATTGTTTTCAGGTGTACAATTCTACATTACATTGTCTATAAATAGCTTTATGTGCTCACCACCCAGAATCAGCTCAGTTTCCATCACCGTGTGTTTGATTCCCCCTCCCTAATTCCCCCCACCCATCTCTCCCACCTACCTTCCCCCCTCTGACCATCAAGTTACCGCTAAATTATTTACTGTGTCCATGAGTCTTTGTTTCTTTGTTCCTTTCAGTTTTATATTCCACCTATAAGTGAGGTCATATGTTTCTTGATTCTTTCAGTCTGACTTATTTTGCCTAACCTAAGGTGGCCAGATGTCCCGCTTTTGGCGGGACAGTCCCAAGTTTTAACAATTTGTCCCACATCCTGCGGTGTTTTAAAAATGTCCCGATTTTTGGAAAGAATGCACGACAAGCTAGGGAACGGCGGGAGATAGACCAAATTTTTAATCAAGAACCCCCCACCCCCAACCCCACAACACCCCCGGTCAATGGTATCCTGCTTTACCAATGTTAAAATCTGGTCACCTTACTAAGATGTTTTCAAGGTCCGTCCATGTTGTCACAAATGGCTGTATTTCATTTTTTTTTTTAATATTATTATATTTTATTGTTAAATTTAATGGGGTGACATTGGTTGGTAACAATCAGACAGTTTTCCAATGGACAACTCCACATCACATCACCCATGCATCCCATTATGTGCCCAGCTCCCAGAATCAGGTCCCCCTCCAACACGATATATCTGGTGCCCACTACCCCCTCCCCACACAATGCTCCCTCCCCCCTCCCCCCTCC
>PVKE010048272.1:0-11646 GCA_004027555.1 Craseonycteris thonglongyai | reverse complement strand
GTCTTCAGCGCATATTTATTTCTATTTTACTTTTGACAGATGGAGAGAGAGACAGAGACAGAGACAGTTAGAGAACTGAACTGTGGGAACTCCCCAGTTCAGCATGTGGGTCCTGCCTGGGCCGGAGCCGGGATTCGATCCTCGGTCCTCGTGGCCTCAAAGCGAGCGCTCAACCCGCTGAGCCGTCCCGGCTTTCCCCCCAAAGAGCATTTTTATGAGAATTTTAAAGAAAGGTGAATTTGCCTCCTGAGAATTTAGGTTTCTAATGAAGAAGGAGAAAAAAATGTACATGGAAAGCTTAAACGCAATACAGAAAAAGAAAGATGGCTAAAAAGATACATCAGCACAAAGTGCTTACTGAAAAGGGCAAGTTAGGGGAATTCCTGAAAGGGTGTCATAGATACTGACCCAATGCTTTACTATGGAAGAAAAATTGTTGGATAGAATGACAAGGACCACTGAATATTGGTATTTTGAAAAAGGAATGAACTTTTCCATATTGAAGAATAATGTGGTAATTCAACTGAAAGACAAATTCAACAGGACAGTCTCATAATAAAAGGTAAATGCATATTATGTATAAAAGATATGGCTACTGGGATTTACATGGATTTTAGAAGTGCTATATGCAAAGAAGAATATCATTTGCCCAGGAATCAGTCTGAGCTCACGTATGAGTGAGTTGAAGTTGCTATAGCAAAGTACTATAAACTGGGTAGCTTAAACCACAGATGCTTATTTCTCATAGTTCTGGAGGCTGGGAAGTCCAAGGTCGAGGTGCTGGCCTGTAGGTTTCCTGGTGAAGGCCCTCTTCCTGGCCTGCAGATGGCGGTCTTGCTATGTCCTCATAGCAAGGAGGAGAGAAAGCTACTGTAGCTCTCTGGTCTCATCTCATATGGGCACTAACCTCATGTGAGAACAATATATATCTGACCTCATCTAAATGTAGTCACATCCCACTGCCCCATCTCCAAATACTACCATATTAGGGGTTAAAAACCTTAATTTATGAATTCTGGGGGAAAACATCCAATCCAAAACAGCCTATTACTCTTCTCTGTTCTTTCATTCAGTTGATTTATAATCACTATCTATGTGCCAGTGACTCTAAAACTCCCATTTCCAACCAGATAGCCTTCCTATGCTCCAGACCTGTGCACCCAGCTCCTCTTTAATGTTTTTTCTTGGCTATATCAGTACAGACATCTCAAATCATGCTTAGGTGTGAACTCTTCATCTCTGCTTTGTCCCATTAAATGAGGCAGGACTCTATTTACCAAGTTGCTTAAACCAGTATATTGGCTGATCGCCTAAACCCTTCTGAATTCTTCATCCTACCCATTCTTTATGTCACTGTGTTCTGCTCACGTTCACTTCAATACTTTTCTGAAATCGACTTACTTCTTTTCATGGCTGTTTCAACTATACAGGCTTAGGTTAGCTTCATTCTAGCAATATCTACCATATTGGTTTTCCCACTCCTACTCCTGTAAAACGCAAATTGATTTTCAACACAGCAGCCACATACAGCCTTTGAAAATGAAAATATAATTGCAGCAAAATCCTACTTAAATGCTTCTTAGTGGATTCCCATTGCCTTCAGGTGGAATGTGGACTCTGGAACAGGGTCATAAAGCTGTGTGTTATCGGGCTCCTGTCTGCTAATCCCTAGTCAACTATTCTAGACATTGCACTCTGCTCAGAATTCACATTGGCTTCCTTAACTCCTCCTGTCTTCTAAGCACACTCGCACCTCCGAACTTATCCATATGCCATTCTACCTGCCTGGACTATTGGACCTATTCTCTGTGTGTCTACATGTAAATCTATTCTTTAGGTGGCAGCCTGAAGTTCACTAACTTAACAGATGACATTGTTGCCCCAATCCAAATTCAGTTGTCCCAAAAGGTGAGTCTTTTCATGGTCAGCTATGCTTTTCTTTCATAGAATGTATAATAACTGACCTTAACTTGCTTAATGTGTGTTTGCCTACTCTTCCTAAAAAGGTTATAAGATTCATGAAGTCAAACATTTTATTTTGTTTCATTAACCAGTGTATCCCTAAAATCCTTATAAAAAAACAACAACAGTCCAGTACAGAAAAGGTACTAAGTATTTTTTGCTAAGCATTGAATCTGCCAAAATTTTAAAAACAACAACAACATATAATTCCTTAAAATTATTACTGAAAAATATAGATTATCCAACTTTCAAAAATACGGAAATGTAAAATGTTTTAACCTATAAACAGTTGATATTTGAGGAAAAAAATAACTAAATAAAGCACTGCCTTCATTTCATTGCTTAGGTGCTCTGTACATAATATAAAGGAGATAGAGTATTTTGATCTCCTCTAAGTGTTTCTTCTACTCCTCATTATTAATAGAGATGTATGGGAGGTATATGTAGGTGTGTGTAGGAGAAGGTAAGTGAGAGAAATTGAGCATTAGAAGGAGGTTTATAAAAACAATTAGCCTGGCACGAATGACCTGAAACAACTCAAGTGTGTATTAATTAATAATTACGTTTTTCTGAGTAATCCAGAGCACTGCCTATAAATCTCATTTCCTGGCATATAAGGTCCCTGCCAGTCGTTGCCTACAAGCCCTGCTGTGTAACTGCACATGCAGTGGTAACAGGCTCATTTCCTCCACTGACTGCAAAACCTCCTCCATGGGCCTGATTCTGCCACAACTGACATGCATAATTCCACCAGAAGCCAGTGGCAGTGTCGCATGATTAAAGATGGCAGAATCAGGGCCATACATACATTTCCATGCAAATGTGCTTGAGAAAATAGCATACAATACATTATGTAAGCATATTTAGAATGAATAAACACACTCAGCTAAATTTTCAAACATCTGTTGAAGCTCGTGGCAGCACCCTACATTTGCATAGCTAACTCCTTTCTAAACAGGGCGTAATTTTGCCCTCCACATTATTAGATCATGGTAGCCTTTCACTCTGAAATACATAACTTTCATAGTACAGATGACGCTAATTATCTTTTATGAAACCCAACTGCACTGTCTCTTAGCTTTAGACGTCCTTCTGTGTTCCTGGTGAGAAAGAAAGGCACAGCAGGGTCTATGATTGGGGAACTTTTATGCATATTCCAACTCCATTCACATGTTATCAAGAAAAGAATTGAGACTTGAATTATTTGCATAATTATCCTTCCACCCTTATAAAATGCAGAAATTCTAACCACAAGATGCATATTACACCCATTTAATGGCATAAACCTGCCATTGCTTGTAGTTTATATACCCTAAGAGTTCAAACAGTGGCACAGTACCAAGGTTTTTATTAGGCACGCCCTTCTCTAGTCTCTATCAGTTTCCACGAAAAGTCATTCAGATATGTAACACATGACCTACCGGTAAATGAAAGGATTCTGGCTTACGTTGAAAGCACAGTTTCAGAGAAAGAACCCCAGCATTTTGTCCAAAACAGTCAAGAGCCTGACCCCTTATTGTAAAGAAATTATGGTGCAGACAAAGCAAAGATGCACAGGTTTCCCTGGATAAGACCTATTCAAAAAGATAGTATTGCATCAGTATTAAGACTAGTTAAAAAAACAAATGAAGGGAAGCAAAATATGCAACCTTAAAATATGCCACTTGGGCACTAAAATTATTTTCAGCCTAAGGTAATTAAAAAGTAGCAAATGCAGAAAAAGCTCTCTGTACCTTCTCCCTTTTGTGCCTAGAGGCAGGATATACATTGTGCTTTTACTGAAGATAGACTTTTATCTGCACATTTGCAAAAAAAAAAACCAAAAACCCCTTACTGTTAGCTCCCTATATACAGGATCTGGCAGAAGTAACGTCCTAACATCGTAAGGCTTGCTTTGTCTCACATGAGATGAACAGCAATTTGAATATTTCACCTAAAATGTCATGTAGTGTGCTTCGTTGTGATATTGTTATGTTACAGAATTACAAGCTTACCATTTTGTAATAAAATATATGGTATAAATTACCAGCTCAAAAAAAGGGTGTGTTACTTCTGCTGGACCCTGCATTTACCTTCCCATAGTTTCTCATCCTTGGAACCTAAAACCACTGTCTTTTGCTCTGTCACTCCTCCACAGACATATTTTTCCTTTTCTTGTTGCAGAGGTTATATAAGTCAGACTTCTCAGCCACCACTCTGAAATGTTTCTTTCAGGTTTCTCTCACAGGATACACAATGAACGCATTATAAACTTTGTTTTTTCTTGCCTCATCTGAATACCTGAGATGGATAGAGGAAAAGTTTTGCCTCCCACCCAAATAGACAGTGCCTCTTACAAACTGTTTTTTTGTTGTTGTTGTTTGTTTGTTTTTTGTACTTATTTTAGAGAAAGTTGTGTTTTTCATTTTTGAATCTTTACCATATGCACATTTCCTCTAAAATCGAGCTATATCTTTGAAAAATGTATGATATAAATACTGTAGCCAATGATGGAAAAATACTAGGATTCCTTCTAGGTTAACTCAGAGTCATTCATTCACTTATTCTTTCACTCAGCACATAATTGCTTGGACCTAACATTCCACCAGTTTATGGAGACATGTTGTTTGATGAAACAGATACAGGCCCAGTTTCCAAAAACTCACAATCTCAGAGGGATACAAACAAGAGACAGAGTACCTTGTGAAACTTCTATAACGGAATACTAATCCCAAATTAAAATGTGTTGTCAACATTATATAAAATTTCATTTTTTCAAGATGGGGGAGTCTCCTGGCCTCCCTGTCAAGATGCAAAATGTAGGAGAAAAGCCTGGATGAATTGCGGGGTGACTTTGCTTAGTGCCCCCAGAGCCAACATCTTGCCCAGTTTTACGTACAGCTCTCGAAGATACTGATGAAATGATTTTTTAAAATCTCTATGTTTTAGAGTAATCTATGACTCATCAATATCTACTAGATAATTAATGGATGGGTTCCTAGAGCTCTCCCCCTAGTGGGGAAGGCCTGCACTGCAAGCAGCCTGCTCGCTGGAAGATACTTCTTGTTATAATTTGATCCTCTCTCATATAAGGAGTATGGTTAGACAAAATATACCAAAAATGTAAATATTCAGTTTTAAACAGAATTTAGAAGAAATATAAAGGAGACAGGGACTACTGGGATCGTTTTAAAACAATTTCTCACGCCCAGTTGCTCTCTTAAAAAGCTCCTTAAAGAAGAAAGGGATTCAAGGCAGAGGTCAAATCCGTGGCACCTCCAATTAAACATGAACTAAAAGCTAAGATCTTAACACTATGGCTTGGAGAACATTTATTGAGATTTCAAGAAGATTTAAAGGCAGGCCTAGCTGAGCTTCTAAGAATCTTTAGGACATGCTTACTAAACCAATCTTAAATAGACGACAGGCTTCTAAGACACTTAAATGTGCTGTGCACGTAGTAAACTGATTCTCTACACAAAGTATAAAAGTCTACATTGAAATGAAATAGAAATGACTTTTGTCTAATGAGTTAAATACTTTAGTTCCCAAAATCCCCACAAAGTTTTAAGTAATTACACCTTTTTGCATGAAAAAAAAGGGAGAATGAAATGTTTAAAAAAAACCAAAACGCTTTTGTACCATTAAATAACTATAAATAGGATACAGGCTTAGAAAGCTACTCAGCTTTAAACCCAAGTGAGAAGATAGAATCAAGACCCACAGAGGGTATTTTCTGAGCAGTAGAACTAACTGTACCCTATTCAAGAAATTGGTAACACATACCAATTTCAAAGTTACTATGAATCACTAATGACTATTTGTCTCTAGTTTGTTTGTTGAATCATTTTGAATGGAAATCTCTATTACCCTATACCTATCTCATCACTGTATACTGGAAGTATGGGGGAGGGAGGGAGGCGACAAATAACATGTCTCTTGTTCGTAGGTTCTCAGTTCAAGAGAAACTGCAATCTAAAGTCTGAACCAAACGAAACACACAGATGAGACCTATACAAACCTACAAGTGCTACAGATAACACCATAAAGAGTTAGTGCAAATGCAGTATTAAATGTGTGACTTAGAAAAAAACATCCGTTACGCAATACAATTAAAACAAGAACATCTAAATTAATTTTTATTTTTTGAATTATATTTAATAGATTGATCAACTTGAGGAATATTTAAAGAACTGAATATGAGGAGGGTGATCTGCCCCCAGGATGTATTAAATGGCAAAATCAGCATCTTCAAGCCAATGATGTAATAAAATGAGGATTTGGGGCCTTGGAGGCCATTGAGTTGGTTTTGCACATGGGGTAGATGTAAACAACTTGTGGCCAGTGAGCAGACTCTAGATATTACAATGGCCACAACATTTTTTGCTATTTCTCCCACTGAGACATGAAGTTTAATTTCTCTGTCCATCAATCTGGCTGATTCCATCACAGATTTACAAATAAAACACTATAGGTGTGACACTGTCGATTTCATGGACGAGGCCTTAAGGGTCAGGCACCTTTCTTTTACAGCCTCTTGGAATATTAGCTCAATGTTGAAAGGCTTCCAGTAAGAAGTCCAGCTGCTTTGACACAGCCACGCTGTGGGGCCACTCCCTTACAAAGCTGCTGGGCTCCAATGAGTTCAGCCTTCCAGCTGCCCTTACCAGGGCACCGACGTGTTATCACAGTCAATGTGGACCTTCCGTGCCAGACCATCAGCTAACTTCCTACCAGTAAGCGACCTCAGTTGTCTACCAGGAGAAAAAAAAAGGTGGGGGGGGGGGCAGGGGTGTGTGTGCCAAATGAGACCAGGGTAAATAGCTCATCCAACAAAACATAGTAAAACAAACAAAACAAAACAAGAAAAAACATGAAACATAACAAAACATTTGTCATTTTAACACACTGAATATCAGGATAACAAAAATCAAAATCTGGCCAAAATTTCTTCCTTAGGTAAACCTGTTTCTCTGTTTGTTTGTTTGGTTTGGTGTTCTTTTTGTTTGTTTGTTTGTTTGTTTGTTTGTTTGTCAAGGCCTAGCAAATGATGGGACAAGTCCCACCTAGAATATTAAGAGTAATCTCCTTTATTTAAAGCCAACTGATGCGAGGTGTTGATCATATCTACAAAATACCTTCACATGTGTTTGGGTGAGTAAGTGGGCACTGTATGTAGCCCAGCCAAGAGGATGCATAAAACTGACCAGCACACCGGACTCTAGTCTTATCCCAAAGCAACAGACTTGTATAGCTAAACTTATGTCTCCTGCTTACTAAAGAAAAAAAGATAGATTTGTTCTGTGATAGGAGGACAAAGATTTAATATTTCATTAAGTGTACCATAGGTGTTATATATGTGTACACGTGGGGAACTGCATTGACTTGTACACTTAATGTTTGTCCACTTTATTACATATGTTAATCAGTAAACATTTTTAAAAATGTAAAAAAACAAAATCTATTATCTATTCCAGAATGTTTCAAGGAAAAAAATAGAATGCCATAAATCAATAGATATCAATGAAAGCAATATATTTGCTAGGCAAAAAAAATAAATAAATATATATATATATATACACACACACACACATATATATATATTTTATATATATGTACATATATATATATATATATACAGTTCTTTTTAAACAACAGCTTATCTACATTGATTGCTCATGCTTTTTGAGTTAGTCTTTAGGAGGTGGAGCATATGTCTTTTCTCAAGTCCTTTAATCACTTCCTGACAAATGACTCATAATTCTCACACGTTTGAGACAGAAGAGATGAAGCATTCTGAAGTAAGCAATGGAAGCTAAATTCTATTTGAGTTCAAACAGCTGGATTACTGAATGTCTATTGTGCTTTTATTATAAAACGAGGAGGAAACAAACAAGAAATGAAATAGAAAAACTGTAAGTAAGTCAAAGCAAAAGAAAATGTTCATCTATTCTGATTTTCTTCATGAAAATTACTACACTAGTCCTGAGTACTGACTCTTTGTTATAACTCCAAATTCCTAAAATACTTAATTTAGCCCAATGTGTAATTATATAATTACACTTTATTTCAACAATTCTGGTGTTGCTAATCTTTTCCTCATTAGTTCACATAGCAAATATTAATTGAGGACATGCTGTGTGCAGGCATTGTGCTGGAAAAATTGTCCTTGACTTAAAAAAAAAGGGGGGGAACTAGAATTTATTTTAAAACATATATTTGAATATGTTAATAGCAAAAATAATAAGTACATATAAAAATGCAGACAAAATATGCTATGAGAATAACTGATTTTAATAAAGTTAGTGAATATCTGAGTGCCTCCACTCTTGCAAACACCATACCTCTCCTGGGAGAATATGTAAATTAATAAATCGGACATGCCACATGACATGTAGCACAGAAATGGGCATGCCAATAGAACATTCCAAGGCAATATTATGAATGCATCCATAGCAGCAGAAAAATAACCACCTCCATATGCATCCATGGATGGTACATTTGAAAGAATAATGCCAGACTTATATCTTCAAAGACAAGTAGAATTTGGTTGATGACTATGGAAAAGGGGGTTCTTTAGGCAGAGGGATAACGATGAGCAAAGATGCTGAGGTGTAAGATAATATAGTATAGTCAGGAAATGCTTGAGCAATTTTTTAATCTTTAAAATGTGAAATACATAGAGAGAGGAGTCTGGAAACAAAGTCTTGGAAGTCATGCACTCCCTGCTATGAAGCTCAGGTAATTTCAGACTCTATTCTCAAGGGAGTAGGATAGTACTGATGTCTCTTAAGGTAGGGAATGCATTTCTTTAGAAGGAAGGAGGAGAATGGTATGGTGTGAGGTTGTAGAAGAAGAAAAAAAAAAAGACAGAGACTAAATAATTAAGAAATCTATGCCTGAAGGAAACATAGTCTCAGAAAAATGTTGGACTCTAGAACATATTTGAAACAGACCATCAGCAATTCATGGATTATTGGATGGCATAGGTAAAGGGCAATTAAGAACAAAAAGTATAAAATACATTATTTGATGGAAACAATTGAGTAAATCTTTGCTTCTTATACTGTGTGTAATAATATTATAAAACTATATTTATTATGCTAGTCTCTAGTGTACAAATAATAATAAGAAATGGAGCAGAAATTACCCCTGACTTTTTGCTGACTACATAAAATAAAAGAATATATATCCAATTCCTAAGTATTTTCATGGGTGTTTTATTATCTTTCATTCTCTGAGCAAAGCTATCTAAAGTGATCCAGAAAAGACAGAATATATTTCAGTACCAGAGATGGCTCTTCCACTACAAAGCTACTAAATTTATCACAGTTTTGATTGATCTTATTCGCAAAAGGAGACAGAAAATCCTTCAGAGTGAAAAGAATTTGAGTGTGCTTCTGATTAGAGACTGTTCAAATTAATCAAGTTGTCAACCACCCAAACCATTATACTAATCAAGATGTTGGAGATACCTAGTGGACACACAGAACATGTATCTTTTTTTTTCTTGTCTACATTAAGTATTGGAGAGCGGTAGTGACTATAGCAAATGTCAGTTGTAGTGAATCCCTTCTGTGCTATGCTTGCAGAATACCCGAATAATTATGACAAAGGTCAACTCTTTACCAAGCAGTCACGACATAACTTCCCTATATATTTCCATATATATATATTTAATTATAAAGCATTGATTTTTGAAAGTATCTGAACAATTTCACTATGTCAATACAGGAATCGGTTAACTTAAGAAAGTACGTAATTGTGATGAAACACGTGGGAGTAGACTTTCATACTAAAGAGAGCGATGGTTAAGAGCCAGAACTCTACACTCAGTACTAACATTGCCAGTTATAATCATGGGACCTTGAGTTAATCATTTTTCTTCCAAGAATTTCAGTACTTCATTTCAAAAATAAGGTTTATAATTAACAAAGTGAAATAGGTCCTCTTGGCAACCAAAGAAAGTGAGTCTTATTGAAGTGAAAGGCTTTGATACTCCCCATAGAACACAAGCAAGGCTCAGAATTGAACAAAGTTCCACCCATTCCACCCAAAATGACCAAATATGCCCTCTTCTAGCAACACTAGTTTTCCTTTACTCTTCTTGCTCTTTGTATATGCATGAACATGCACAGTCATAAATTGCTTTCATTCTTGCATTGTCCAATCAAGAACTGGCTCCTGCGTCCTTATTTCCTTCTTAGACTCTCCTACACAAAACCCTAGAACTGGTTCTCCTTCCTCCACTCACTGTGACACTTTCAAGTGTCCTCTGAAGAAAATTTCTCCTGTCTTGCAGGAAGTTAAATAAAACTAACTTTGTCTAACCATGGAATGCACCATGTAGATTATTTTTTTATTATATGGATAAGCTTTGTGGAAGGATCACATATGAGTGTGTAACTAGAGAAAACTCCATAGGCTTGTGATTATTTAAGATTGACATCAATAAAAGAATGTCAATGTTATAAATACCTGGAGATATAAGTGCATTCTTAGTTGAGAAAAGATATGAGGAGGGACCAAAAAAAGAAACTGGAATTTGTTTATAAAGAGGTGTATACTTAACTTCTTCAGTAACCTTCAAAGTACACTCTGTTTGGTGCAATACCCCTATCAAGATGCTTTTTCCACCGGCTCAGAACAGTTTTTGAACTGATTGGTTCTGATGCCTTTTATTGCTTAACCTCTTCCATATGGGCAAAATGTTTCCATTTGAGGATTTTTTTTTTTTCATCCAGGGAAACAATAAAAAGTCACTAGGGGTAAGATCTGGTGAATAGGCAGGGTGGGGCACAGGGATCATGCCATTTTTGGACAAAAACTGCTGAACACTCAGCGCAGTGTAGGTAGGTGCATTGTCCCGCTGCATGTTTTTCATGTAAATCACCCATCATGAAATATGAACACACTGCAAGAGGCTCCAAAAACATCCACTGAAGCCGAACACAGCCTCTCACCACAATGCCAGCTGGTACACTGATGTGGATGGGTTCCTAGAACACCTATCTAGTGAGGGAAGTCTGTACTATGAGGGGCCAGTCCTCCAGAAGATAATTCTAGTTTTGGGGGTCCCCTCTCATATAACACATTTCTACTTGCCTCTAGAAACCGTTTGTGGGTTAACCGGTGAGGCTCCCAGTTTTGAATGGGAAACAAAGCTTGTGAAGGCTCGATAGCAGGTCTAGACAGAACTGAGCTTCCCTATCATCGGGAACTTGTGACCGATCAGTCCCCACACTGTGAGGGCAGAGAGAAATGCAGAACACACTTCTGACCAGCAGTTCCAACAGGAAAATAACAACCTATAGTCTAAGGGTTTTGAGTAGGTCCACTGCCTCTTTTGTTGATTAATATTTGATTTTCAAGCGTTTTTTGGTCTGCTAAATCTTAGTGGAGACAGAACATTTGATGATGGGACAAAAACAATAACTCTGTAATTTAAACTGCCAATAACGTACTGGGTATTATCTGACCCACTGAACCATAAGTTTGGACATGCACAGCACCAGAGTTTTATTATAAAATAAAAGTGTTATATAAATGCAGGGGGTTGAGTATGTCCATATGGTAACCATAAATTTCATGAGCAGATGGATGATACGTTCTTAATAGTTCAACATATCTGTTTTCATCCACACCTATAAACATTATTTTGAGTTCTTATAGCAAGTTAAGCGAAAAAAAATAGAAAGAAAAAGA
>PVKE010048271.1:0-11646 GCA_004027555.1 Craseonycteris thonglongyai | reverse complement strand
CCAAAATGGCTCAGTGGCAAAGGTTCTTGCCTCTCATCTGGGAAGCCCCCAGGTTTGTTCCTGCCCTGCGTGGAATGAAACCATGTCACAATTAATGATGTACAACTATGGAGACTGCTCTGGGCCCTCCACACTTCTTTCTCTGTCTCGGTCTGTCTGTCTGTCAACTTCTCTCACACAATAAAATAAATCTTAAAAAAACATAATTATTTATTTATTTAACAAAACTAAAATTAAGTACCTATTATTTATAGGATCCATAAAGTGCATTGGATATATACTATTAAATAGGGCCACTAGGAACTTCCATTTCACTGAAGAAGAAAAAAATAAATACAAAAATGAATAAAAACAACATCATATAATAATGTGAGGAAAGAAAGAAATCAAAAAACCCAGATAGAGTGAGGGATAAGGACAGTGATGTAAGGGGGTACAGGTAAGTGTACCTGGAACGATAACAAACAGATATGAAAGATTAGATATAAGCATTTAAAAAAATATTTCAGTAGCTTGCTATTGCTTTCTTAATGAACTACTTGGATTGAGAAGCAATGATCTGATAATATCCTGCCTTTTCACCTTTATTTTCTACTTCTTGTCCCTATTGTATATTGTGCTTGGAACACGTGGAACTACTCTCATATATACCCTATGGTTTCCTGACTCAGTGTCTTCATTCACCATCTGTTGTGCCTACCATGCCCTTGAGGTACCCAAATTCTGTTGTACTTCCTGGTCTAGTTCCCAGGCCACCTCCCTCAGTCCTTCTCTCCTGGAACTCTGAGGTCCTTTCTGCCTTTCCCATTTGTAGCATTTTTATTATTCCTGTTTTAAATATTTTAATACAGTTTTTGAAAATCTGTATTCTTTCTAAGAATTTCATGGATGTAGTATCCTCAATATAAAATTGCCTGTTGTCTTGTAGGCATTCAAGAAATAATCCTTGAATAAAAGTAAATCAAATCCAAGTGGCAGAAAGCCTGGGAGATAAAAATCACAGAAATTTTACATCTGAGTTATAGATACTGTTTTAAATTGGGTTCCCTCTAAAACAATGATTAGTTATAAGTTTTACTGGGAAGTTACCTTAGGAAATGAGAGAGAAAGAGAGAGAGAGAGACAGAGACACAGACAGAGACAGAGACAGAGAAAAGGAAAGCCAATAGAGGACATTAATGAGTGAGTTTCCACTGTGAGCAACTGGGGCTTGGTCTCTTGCTGGGTAATTCTGAGACAGGATTTTCCCTGTGAAGGTTACAAGGAATGAGGAACTGTCCCTCACTGGCTAGAGATTACTACTAGGATGTTCAGCATTAAGTTTAACCTAATTTTGTCTAGTTGACACCTTTTCTCTCCTATGACTGTTGTGCTCATTCTCCAACAGCTGGGCTGGGGAAATGCTGACAATTTAGGGTCTGTTTTACAGAGTAGCAGGGCACTAAACAGAATTCCAAAGCTGTGCAAGAGACTGTACTCTCGGGTATAGCTTTTTTACTTTGTTTCCAAAAACAGTTCTTTAAAAGGATTATATAGCCCATGAGTGGTAACAGAGCCTGTTAAATTTCCCAAAGGGTGTGCTCGAAGACAGTTAAGAAAATTTTCTTCAACTGACACAGAGATCTTTAAGAAAACGTTTTCAAGGTATTGCCCAGATGAACAAGACAATCGTGATTGAAGTAGGGCTAGAGGTAGTTTTGGTGTGCTCTGCTTCCTCAGGCTCTGTAATCATGGGAGTCCAGCCCAAAGCCCTGGAACAAGACAATCTACAAGTGTAAGAGCTTCCCCCTATCGAACCCAGTGTCTATAAAAGAGATTATGTTCAAGACCTGTTTTTTCTTCCTGGAAAGAAAGCATTTGAACCTTGAATAGCTTGCTTGGATGAGATGCTTCAGGAGGGGCAAGTGTTTATCATGGAATACTTGAGCTGCCCCACAAAGAGCCTGGGGCCATCGCAGTAGATTTTATACAAACTCTTATGCTCCATCTAACCTTCCTAAGGGAGGAGTGCTTCAAGGCTTCTGAAGAAATCTTTAGGAGCACTG
The DNA here is from genome assembly GCA_004027555.1 of Craseonycteris thonglongyai. Taxonomy (NCBI): domain Eukaryota; kingdom Metazoa; phylum Chordata; class Mammalia; order Chiroptera; family Craseonycteridae; genus Craseonycteris; species Craseonycteris thonglongyai. The sequence continues at coordinate 9,601 of PVKE010048271.1, read as the reverse complement.
AGAAAACCAAGGCTACTATGGTGCCAGTTACATTTCAATAAGAAAGTCTCCAGCTGTGAATGGCAATAAAAGAAATTGTTGTAGATAGCCTTAGCAAAGGAGACTGCCTCTAGCTTTAAGATATATTGATTATGCTTTGAATCCAAAGAGTTCTGCTTAACAGAAAATTGTGGAAGTTCTAGCTGCCTGCAAAGAGTCCCTGATATGCTAACTTTTGATTGATGATGATTATAAAAGACTAGGAACAGCTTTCCAAAGAATGAGAGTTTCAGAGATGCGGCTCACCCCGAGCCAGGCACTCGGCCATGAATGAAGCATCAGAAGGGAGTCATACAGGATACATTTCCCCTTACTCTTTACCTTATCCCAAATTGCAGGAGGAGGAAAAATTGTAACTCAAAAACCTGATAATGCTGTCAAAGGTACGTGATGTCAGCTGCATACATTGTGAAACAAGTCACACTTGTACTTGTTTTTGGCCATGTGAAAATATGTTAATTGTTTTCATCAAGATAGGAAATAAAAACACAGAGAAGCTATGGAATCTAGATGAAATTGTACTTTTTCCTAGTTATAAATGACCTAGGGTTAAGAGAAAAAATTGTGGCCTAGATGCCTCCTGAGATGTGTCACCCTCAGTGTTGATATTTTGTGCCTGGGTCTTAGCCCTTAGCTTTTTACTGTCACATTCACTCATAGCTACAATCCGGGAGAAGATATTTTGGGAGGCCTAATTTTGCCTACTTGCTACTTCTCCTGAGTGGCAGTTAGAGTATAAACCTAATTTACTTCATGCTTCTTTTCATATTTATGGCCAATGCACATGCGCCCAGACCTTTATCCCAGAGAATAAGCCCGATCTTTAAAGCTTTATCCACAGGCCAGCTCTTTTCACAGCCTCTATGCTGAAGTTCTCACAGTGAAAAAAAGATAAACATTACTCATACTGATAAGTCTTTTTAAAAACTTTTATTTGTTGAATGATCATACAGTAAAATTGGCTTTGTGGTGTAAAGTTCTATAAATTTTAACATGTGGGTAGATTTATGTAACAACCACTAACTATGATCAGTACAGAGAAGAGTTCTATCACCTCCAACAACCCCGTGTCATCATTTTACAGTCATATTTTTTCCTTCTTTTGGCAGCCACTAAACTGTTTTCTATAACCATAATTTTTTCTTTTTTAAACATTTTCTATTAATGAGATTATATAATATATTATGTTTTCTGATTGATTATCTAGAAAATATGGATAATAAAAGGCAGTAGAAGGTAACTTATTGATTGTGTGATGTAGAAAAGCAGTAGAAAACTTAATTAAGTCAATATTATTGTTGGGCTTGAATTAGTAGGAATATGTTTCATAGAAGAGTTCAAGTGTGGAGGTTGGTTTTCAGAGAAATACAGAATTTGTATTAATGGCAAACCAGAGTAGCATTTCAGAGAGCAGAGAATAATAATAATGTGTGATTAAGGAAATGAGGAGACTAGTGTGATTAGAAAGAGAGAATTCAGGCATCTTCTTTGGCTCTTAAAATGGAAAGCCATGTGAACAAAGCTATGATGTTTAAAGATTAATTAGGCAGAAGTGTACAAAGTGCGTTGCTTGGCATGTAATATTTGGAAGTTAAAGGTGGTGGTTGAAGTCCCAAGAGCTTTGTGCAGGAGAGAAAGCAGAAGGAAGTTAAGCATAGGGTCAAATATTTAAACTTGAGTGACAGCTGAGGAATGGAGGGAAGGAGACCTTTAGAAGATTTAAGCAAGGAACAGTGGAAGAGCAACTATAGAGGTTAATTCTTAAAAGGGAGGCAGGTGATCAAAACATTAAATGTCATACAGTATTTGAAAGTGTACAGTATAGAACACAGGTGTCCAACCTTTTGGTTTCTCTGGGCCACATTGGAAGAAGAATTGTCCTGGGCCAACATAAAATACACTATCACTAATCATGGCTGATGAGCTAAAAAAACAATTGCAAAAAAATCTTATAATGTTTTAAGAGAATTTGTGAATTTGTTCTGGGCCGCATTCAAGCCATCCTGAGCTGCATGTGGTCCCTGGGCTGCAGGTTGGACAAGCTCGGTATAGAAGAAATCCTTGGTGAAGTTGGGAGGCATTCGGTTTCAGTGGAATCATAGGGATAAAGGTCAGACTGCAGTGGGGTTAAATGGTTACACTGAAAGTGAAGATAAAAAAATCAAGGCAAATTTAGTTTTGAATTAGTCCCATATTTAGAAGGAACAGTGAAATGAAGTTAAGTGTTTACAAATTGAGTAATAAGCATAAATATTCAAGACAGAGAATAGATATAGTGAATAAAATCAACAGAGCCAAGAAAATTCACTGAGGATCCAGGACTGATGAGGACCTACTTTAGTCAAATTAACCTGTATGTGTATTTTATCTGATCAGATTCATGGGTAAAATTGCCAATAATCACTCTTCTGCATCTCTCATCACCATCAAAAGCGGTCCTATTATAATTGTTTGTTACTTATATTTTCAGTTGTCACAGAATTTACTCTCACCTACCACAAACTCTAACTGACTTAAAAAGAGTACTCTAATAATTCTGAGGAAATGAATGAATATTGAAATACCTTATAGCAGCTATTTGAAAATGTAAGTGCTTTAATTTAGAAACACTTCTATAAAAATTTTTATTTCACCTACCAGTAATATTTAGAGTGACAAAAACGACTACTACAGTAAAGCAGCATATGAAGATTTTCCAAACCTCATTATAAAGACACTACAATTCTCTCCTGGAACTCAGCTATGTCAATCACACAGTGTATCCCAAAGCACCTGCCTCTAATTTTCTTGAATCGAAGAATCTTTCATAGTTAGTATCTAGCAAGCTGGAATTTCAAACAAGGCTTTGCTTGCAACCGAAATTGATTTCTGTAATTCTCTCTAGCACGGATTTTTTTTCTGACAAGGCTATTTCTAGATTACCCGGTATTTGGGTTTAGTTCATGTTGCTTATGCAACTTTAATTCTTGCCTCTAAGCTGTAGCCTGGTCCCTCTGCCAATCACAGCTGGAAGCATCCTTTCACGTTATGGACCTTTTCATCAGCTGGGCTCTACCAATCACTACTATCGACCCTCTACTCCTCATAAAATAAAAACAGAGATTTTGAGAGCTTCTTGACATTTTGTTCTCATTCCCTGAAGACCCATCCAAGACACCTCCATGGATCTCCTTTACTCTGTAAGGATGATCTATTTCACAAAGACCTTACCGTAAGTCAAAGTCCTGTTTAAAATAAACCTTGCAGGACGGGCTGGGGCATATCGATTACCTCTCCTCTGCACTGTTGTCCTGGATAAAAGCCAACCAGACTCCTGTGAATTCGGGAAACTTGTAACATTCTATTTAAAAAAGGATGGCAGTGTGGTACTGCTAGCACCAGGAATCCAAACAGAACTTACAACTATTAATCCTGGAGACTCGTCAGATGCCATTCTCTCTTAGGCTGAAGGGCATGTAAATTCAACTCTTAATATTTGCAAGGAATAAGGATATCATAAGGATCCTGTAAATCTTTATTGTATTCTACCTGGAATTCACATCCTTTGCATTTTAGTGTATCTTCCTAAATTATTGAACAATCAAAATGTGGCAGAGTTAATCATGGAGAACTAAGTTATTCAATTCTCTGTAGTTGATTGTTTTCTACATCCTAAAAAGCCAAAGGTAGATGCTTAGTGTTACTGGACTCTGCTTTTATTTTTGCGGAGAGGTAATGAGAAATGGGCTATGGCCATCTTTATCTGACAGGAGACGTGAACTCCCTAGAAGAGGCTTATCTCCAGAGAAACAAAATGAAACAAGGCGTTTTCCAAATTGAGCTCTGGGTGAGAACTGTATGACGATGTAAAACTCAATCACCTACATGGTAAAATTTGCCAGTGACTTATGCTTTCAGTTGCTCGCCTGAAACATATCAGGGAGCCTGAATTTTGCACTGAAAGTAGTATATTCAAATTAAATACAGTAGACTCTCTGTTAACAGGCACTCAAGCAACCGGCACTCTCAAGCAACCGGCACTCTCAAGCAACCGGCAAAAACATTTTGCAGCAAGCATTCTCAAGCAACTGGCAAAAACTGACAAAATGTTTTTGCCGGTTGCTTGAGAGTGCCGGTTGCTTGAGTGCTGGTTGATTGAGTTGACTGAGTGGTGCCAGTTAGAAAAAGTCTACTTATATTCATTAGCATCTACAGATCCCCATGGGTGCCGGTTAACTGAGAGTCTCCTACATTACTTTCTTCTAGTAGGTTCTCTTATGAGAAGTAACATGGAAAATCACTAACACATTAGTACATTTTAGGCTATCAAATTTATTTGTTGCCATGTCAAGAGTAATCTTAGGTACATAAGAGTATTTAGTTCGAGGAAATGGCACATAGGCAAAGGGGAAATAAGATTAAATAAGAAAAAGGAGCAAAGTGGAGGTAAAAGTCAACAGTTTGGTAAAATCCGCCTTTGCTTGCCTTTGTTAAGTTGGTGATCATTCTGTGCTGAAATGTCAGTGAACACCTCTTTGCAGCTGAGGCCATAGAAGTGCTATGTGGCATGTCCTAGTGAGGAATGGGGAAAGGTGATGATGCTTCTCTGTATGAAGGTAGGGAAGGCAGAATCAATCGTCAAAATCATTAGCATTGTCTGTCTTATATAAAGAAGAAAATAAGAATTTCAAAATTTACCAAATTAAATTATCCTACAACTTATTGTAGTGAGAGGACATATGATTTTTACACAATGGCTCCCTTGCTCATTACTTTGCAAAAAGTGGAATAACTGCAGAGAAACTATCTAATATCTCAGGAAATGATGAAAAGTGTTTTCATTAAAGGCCTACTTAAACTTGGTCACCATTTTTTTGGAACCAAAGGGTGTTGGTGGATAATGTTATTGAGAAAAACTGTATCATATATACTGAAATCTGAAGAAACTGTTATGCATGGAATAGCTGCAGAATATTAATGCTCAATCTGAAGAATAAAGAATCATGCCATTTCTCCTTGGATGCCAAGGAGAAAGTTCAAGTAAATCAGGAGAAAAATGAAGGATTTACCAAAAAACCAAGAGCATCTCTGAGAACTAAGAGGGAGTAGACATTTAAAAAATGAATTAGATCATATGTCAGGGGATAATAAAAACAATAATGGTGTGATAAGAGATTTGTTCTAGTAATGTGGGTAGGATATAAAACCAAGGGAAAGTGAAATGTTAGGAAATTTTCTCACAGCGACTTCTCTACAATGATTTTCTTCTCCTACCAGGTTGTTTGACCTACTGATTCTCAAACACACTTTGCATTTGCCTACTTGTAGGTCTTTGATACACATGTTTCTATCAGTTGTGACCTCTGTTCTAGTCCAAATGTTTACCATTTCTTCAAACAAATCCCACATCTTACAATAAAACACATTTTGCCTATGTTAGTTCGAGGTGGTTGCTCTCATCTCTTAAATAGCTATGATCTGTACAATTTACTTGGCAGCTAAGAGAAATATAAAATGGTACAATTTGTTTTTCTTGTTTTTTTTAAAGTGACTTCACACTTATGCGTATCTTTGACATTTCTATAAATTATTAGTGCCACTGACATCATTTATTTTTTGCTATAGTCCTAAAAAATGAATTGAGTGCCTGCTATGTATCAGTCATTGTGCTAGGAATTAGCTTACATGTGGACATTAATAATCGCTATATATTTCAAACTATGAAGTAATACGACAGTTTAGGGTTTGTTCATATTTCTCTTAGAAGATTGACAGTGAACATTAGTATTCACACAAAATTTATGTGCTCCTCAATATTTCATCACTCCTATGCATTTGGGTGGGGTTGTGTGACTAATTCTTGCTAAAATATGAGCAGAAATAATGTGTCATTCTGGATTGGAGCTAGAGAGAGTAAGAGGTACATTAACTCTCTATGGCTAGAAATAAAGTAAGTTCAAGATCACTGAGTTTTAAGTTGGAAACAGCCTGGTTCTCTGAGTCTCCATTTAGAGAGACCAGCACAGAATCCCCATGTATACTGTATCAGATTGTGACAATGAACAAGAAATACACACATCTCTCTTGTGCTAAGCCAGTGATACTTGGGGGCTTATTTGCTACTGAAGCACAGTTTTGATTTTATTTGTGATGCTTATGATCAGGTCATTAAAAATACTGAATGATATTAACCTGGACTCAATTATGGGTGCCTTGAAAGTAGAGATTTTGTGTTCATGTATATTCTTTTCACTGTCTAGACCAATGCTAGATACATAGCCGGCTCTTGGTAAATATTGTGGGATGGATAAATAAACTCAGGAGAGTTATAAGGTGAAATCACTAGAGCAGAGTCAGATGAATAACTGGTGATAAAATCCAGCAGTATCTAAATTATACATGCAGGGTTAGAAACACAATTTAGCAAAAAGAAGGAGGTTAAGGATTATCAAATGAAAATTGTTGAATTTGCAGAATTTCTACATTTTGAACTCCCTCAGTAGTCTTCAGTGGTAAAGTGTTTTCTGTTGTTTATAGGTAACAGGAGATAGGTGTAGGCTAATGAGAAAATTCTGTCAGTTCTTTAAACATATCAATCTTTACTCTCTAAACTACTGTCCCCTTCCATGGGAGAATGACATAGGACTTCCAGTATCTCAGTTAACTACTTCCTGATTCAAAGGGCGTCTTCTCCGTAGACCTGGTTGGATCATAATAAACAAAGTACAGGAAGTGGGAGCAGTCTCTCTAATGAAGAAGTAGAAATTGTTTCTCTAGTTAGTATTGCCTTTCATTCTCCATCAAGCAACATAGGTCAATTCTTTCCATTTGATCAAGGGCAAACCAGAATTCCAGATCCTTGATGGAAGGTGAGAATTGTGGCTAGTATATATTTGACTGTGGTATCAAACTGAAGAAAATGTAAATACATTAATTAATAGGTTTTCTTTTAAAAAGGCAAAATGACAGGAGATACCTATCTGTTGATATTTATCCAAATACCTAGATATCTATGATAGATCTAGAGATAGATAACTACTGTCATTTTATCTCAGTACTCTTTGTTAATTTTGAACTTATCAGACAGAATACATTAAGGATAGTATACTAGGGAAAGCTGAGATGGCTCAGCGGGTTAAGTGCTCACTTTGCAGCCCCAGAGACCAGGGATCAAATCCTGGCTCTGGCCCATGTAGACCCATACACTGAACTGGGGTGTGCCCCCAGTTCAGTTCTTGCCAGGGCCTACGTGGGAGGCTTCTGGCACAGTTCCTGCTCTGTGCAGCCCTGCGCCCACCTGTGGAGTGAAACCATATGGAAAACTAAAGCTGTCAACCATAGAGACTGCTCTGGGCCCTCCCCCTTCTCTCTGTCTCTCTCTGTCTCTGTCTCTTTGTCAAAAAAACAATAAAAATAAATCTTAAAAAAAAAAGGATAATACACTAAAATGATGGGACAGGCACATATTTGTATGTTCATGCCTGGTATAGAGATGATCCAGAAATAATAGTAAAAGAAAGACAATACTATTATTGAATGATGTTCCCCTTGTATACACTTGAATATCTCATTCACAAAAATTGTAACTGTGTTGAGAAAGTAAATTCAGCTTCAAAACAATTTCATCTTCAGCTTTTTGTGTAGCCTATTTATTATAAAAGTTTGTCTTTAAATCTTTTTAGCAATCCCAGAGAGGTGGAGAGGTGGGTTTTTTCATCTGCAGATTGGAGATGAGGAAACTTCAATCCAAGGCATGACACTGCTTGCTCAGAGCTACTCCGCTGCTCCAGGTTTGGTCTGGCCCTAGCTCAATTCTGCTGACTTCTCGTCTGGGCTCTTTTTACTCCATCACATTTTAAAATGAATGAAGATTTTTACTGGAAGGCCAGTCGTAGGAATGACAGTTTGGTGTGCTGGAGGGAGACAAACCAGCAGACTTTGCCACTGCAATTCACTGATGGCCTGGGATGCCTTCTTATCTTATTCAGGGTCGCACATACTTGAGGCACAAAGAAGCACAGTTCAGCTCCATCGTTTTGATGTCTTTGGGCATGGCCCTCACAGACAATCTGGTACAGCACCCTCCCTGGCATAGTTGATGGCCTTTTCTGAAGGCTATCCAACATATCTGCTGAGACTGCAGTAAATAAAATGGCTGTCACCAAGCCATCTGGTTCATTTGAACTTTTTCTTCCCCTTCTAAGATGCAAGTTATCAGTTTGCACAGCACTTCAAATTCTTAATACACTTGACTAAATCATTAATATTTCACTTTCATTACCACATACTAATAACACAGGAATTTAGAATGATCTTGTTCATCTAACTCCTAGAAAACAAATAATTACGGTACATTCGTGCATATTGATTGTCAGATAACTAAAGATGTTTAGCCTGGAGCTATGAGAAATTCACCAGCAGGCCCAGTTTTCATTCTGATCCATGTACAAAGTATATCAAGCTGATATCTCTGAAATGTCAGAGACTGCAGGAAAGAAATTCTGAGAGTTAAAAGGGGAGTCCTTAAAACAGGCTCCATATAGGTGCCCACAGTCCTTTAGCAGGCAGTTTCTTCAGCAGTGGGTTGAAAGTTCTCATGAGCACTTGTTATCATTTGCCCTTTTAATAAAAGCCACACTGACAGGGAGAGGGTAGTATCTCATTGTGGTTTGATTTGCATTTCACTAATGATCACTAAGCTGAGCTTTTCATAGATCTGTTGGCCATTTGTATGTCTTTGGAAAAATGGTCAGGTCTTTTGCTCAGTTTTTAACTCAAATAATTTTTTTTTTTGCTATTGAGTGATATGTGTTCCTTGTATATTTTGGATACTAACTCCTAATCAAGTATAATAATATTTGCAATTTTTTTTCCTCACATTTCATAGGTTGCCTTTTCACTCTGTTGATGGATTCTTTTGCTGTACAGAAACATTTCCATCTGGGGCAGGTCTGCTTACTGAGTCTTGTTTTTGTTGCCAAGACCAAAGTCAAGGAGCTTTTCCTCTATGTTTTCTTTGATGAGTTTTATAGTTTCAGGTCTCACACTTAAGACTTTAGTCTGTTTCAAATTAATTTCTATAAGTACTATAACATAGGGGACTAGTTTCATTATTTTGCATGTGGCTCTCCAGTTTTCCCAACACCATTTATTGAAACAACTACCTTTGCCCCATTGAATGTTCTTAGTTGTCTTATCAAATATTAGTCTACTGTACATACATGAGTTTACTTCTGAGATCTTAATTCAATGCTATTGGTCTATGCGTCTGTTTTTATACAAGTGAGCCAACTTGTAAACAAGACAATTGCCTGACCATGGTAAGTGCTGTGAAGAAAATAAAACAGGCTGCTCTGATGTGTGTGTGTGTGTCTGTTTACATGTGTGTGGGTGTTTGTGTGTGTGTGTGTGTGTAGGGAAAGAGACCATCTTTAGATTGGGGACAAGGAAGACTATTTCTGTGCTTGAGTGTTAAAATGAAGGATGATATTCCAGGTGTATGAAGAAGTACATGTTGGGCATAGATAGGGCATAGCTATGCAAAGGCCACAAGACACACATGTTCTTATTTCAATGTAGAACC
>PVKE010048270.1:0-11641 GCA_004027555.1 Craseonycteris thonglongyai | reverse complement strand
ACAGTGGAATACTACTCAGCAATAAGAAAAGATAAAATACAGCAGTTTCTGACAATATAGATGGACCTTGAAAACATCTTATTAAGTGAAATAAGTCAGACTGAAGAAATCAAGAATCATATGACTTCACTTATATGTGAAATATAAAACTGAAAGTAACAAGGAAACAAAGACTCATGGACACAGTCAATAGTTTAGTGGTTACCTGAGGGTAAGAGGGGAGGTGGGGGGGAGAGATGGGGGGGAGTAGGGAGGAGGAATCAAACATGGTGATGGAAAGTGAGCTGATTCTGGGTGGTGAACACATAATGCAATACATAGACAATCTAATATAGAATTGTACATCTGGAACCTATATAATTACCAACCAATGTCACCACAATACATTTAACAATAAAAAAAAGTATTTGTCTTCAGCATTATAAGAGTTTCTAGCGATAAGGTCATGGGGGGTAGGGGGTGAGGCTCCTCCTCACAGCCAAGGAGACTCCCTTACAAATGCAGATTTCCCTTTCAAATGTAAATGTCTTCTACTGGGTTTTCAGAGTTTCTCCCATGTCTGCTATTTATTAAAATTAACTGGCCTAAAATAAACCTTATGCCAAATAGACATAAGTAGTCTCAGTTAGCTGGCACCCATGGGGATTGGAAGATGATGGATAAATGTACTTTCTTGTTGCTTGAGAGTGACTATTAAAATTAGGCCTAACTAATACTATACCCTATACTATACCATACAATACCATAAACTCTGTATTGCCTTGATATTGATATTCAAATATAGCAATTAAAAGCAAATTAACATAAATAAAGACAAACAACATTTCTGTAATGTTTCACTTCTCACAGAATCCCAAGCACAACTGAGAGTGTAGATAGCATCTTTAAGATTATATATTTTTGAAAGTCCAGAATTGTCCAGTCAAACTTAGTCATTTTCACATGAAGTCACACCTGCAAAACATTTTTACATTCTGTATCACCCTCTGATCCATTGGTTGGATCAGATTTGTGATGTTAGCTGAAAGATAACAAACAATGTAACACAATTTTGTTATAAAAGCAGCTTTGTGTGGGGTGCTGAGATGCCTCAGCAGGTTGAGCGCTTGCCTTGCAGCATGAGAAACAGGGATGGAATCCTGGCCCTGGCCAATGCAAACCCACGTGCTGAACTGTGGCACAACTGGTAGTTGCCGAGATGACTGAACAGCAAAGGTTCTTGCCTCCCATGCGGGAGGCCCCTGTTCAGTTTCCATCCTGCACAGCCTACATCCACCTGTGTGGAATGAAATTATGTCACAACTAATGATGTACAACTGTGGAGGCTGCTCTGGGCACTCCCTCCTTCTCTCTCTCTCTCTCTCTCTCTTTCTCTCTCTCTCTCTCACCGTTTCTCAAACAATAAAATAAATCTTTTTAAGAAAGAGCTTTGTGGGGGAAGCCGGGATGGCTCAGTGGGTTAAGCACTCACTTTGCAGCGCTGGGGACCGAGGATTGAATCCCCCAGCCCCGGCCCGTGCGGACCCATATGCTGAACTGGGGAGCTCTCCCAGTTCAGTACTCTCTCTGTCTCTGTATCTCTCTCTCTCTCTCTCTCTCTCTCTCTCTCTCTCTCTCTCTCTCCCTCTCTCTCTGTCAAAAACAATAATAAAAAAAAAAGAGCTTTGTGAATGTAGTGTGCAATTTCAGTCAAATGGCAGTCAATAAACTTTTTAACTTAATGAACTTCATTAATAATTTTTTAAACTTCAAGTAACTTAGGAAAAACACACACATCCATACTTAAAACTGTTACAGTAGGGGCAAAGAGTTCACTGGGTAGACATCGCATCAGGATCATCACGATCTGATGATGTAGCTAGGACAGGATTAGGAGAAGTGGATGTGGATGGTTTGGGATCTACATCAGTAGATGACGCTGTACTGGCAAACCTGCATGCAGCTTTCTTAATAAATGAGTGAATATCAGCATGCTTTAAGACTCTATGTCTCTCACTTAAAATAAGGTTTTGCATAATATGCATCTGCATAACATGCTGAGAAGTGAAACGCGGTTGCTGTTCTGCAAAAGCTGTTATAGTTCCAAATGTTGCAGTAGTTCTCTGCCGGGATACTTTTTTTGTTTTTTAAGATTATTTCATTGCTTCAGAGAAGGGGAGAGAGAGAGAAAAGAGGGGAGGGCCCAGAGCAGTCTCCATAGTTGTACATCATTAGTTGTGACATGGTTTCATTCCACACATGTGGATGTGGGGCCTTGTGGGGCGAGGACCAAACTGGGGGCCTCCCGCATGTTAGGCAAGAATCTTTCCTGCCACCTCAGCGGTTACCAGTTGTGCCACAGTTCAGCATATATGTTTGTACGGGCCAGGGCTGGGATTAGATCCTCAGAACTCATGGTTGCAAGGCAAGTGCTCAACTTGCTGAGCTATCCTGGCATCCCCTCTGCCAGGATACTTTTTCCACCTCACACCCATTCTCATCACTCTATTCCTTCTCTGCAAGTTCATTTTTCCACGACTCACAACAGCTTCTATGATGTCTTCTGCATTAAGTATATGAGTTACTGGAATAGCTTCATCCACAGCAAGTCTGTCATCAAGTTCATCTTGAGACAAATTTATCTTGTCATTAGCAGAGTCAACTAACTCACTGATTTCATCATAAACTTTGCTGCTGACAGCTGCACTATTGACTGGAAAACCCTCAAAGTTGCTGAAGAAGGAGGATTCCACAGACATCACAGCTGACCACAACTTTCTCCAACATTTCTGTAATGTTTCACTTCTCACAGAATCCCAAACACAACTGACAGTGTAGATAGCATCTTTAAGATTATATATTTTTGAAAGTCCAGAATTGTCCAGTCAAACTTAGTCATTTTCACGTGAAGTCACACCTGTAAAACATTTTTACGTTCTGTATCACCCTCTGATCCATTGGTTGGATCAGACTTGTGATGTTAGCTGAAAGATAACATATGAAAATATTGGGGAGGCTGGGATGGCTCAATGGGTTGAGTGCTCGCTTTGCAGCCCTGGAGACCGAGGATTGAATCCTGGCCCCGGCCTGTGCAGACCCATATGCTGAACAGGGGTGTGCTTCTTTCTCTGTCCACCCAACTGTTACTCTGTGCATGATAATCTACAGGAAGGTTTACCTTGGTTTAGCAAATGTGCCAACCACACACAACTTGACCTTATGATTTCATTATGTGTTTGTTTAAACCAGCACAGATATATTCTGTTTGGTTTGAGCCTACCTTCTCTTTACCACCAGCCAAAGTAGAATTAGGCAGACACTTCCACATTAATCAAGTCTCATGTGCTATGGGGGCAAGCCATTTTCTGCAACCAATTCACTAAACATGTCATGAAATAATAACTCTGCAGCTTCAAAATGAGCTGATTTCTGCCCACCTGACAAGTCTAGCTTACAGTTGCCATGGGGAACCTTGAATCAAGCAAGCCAGCCACTTGAAAATGAACACTGACCTTCAATGTTCATTTTCTCATGAATTCTTTTACTTTTTCCTGCAACATAGGTCCAGAAATACAACCACCCTCAGATTTTTTTCAGTGAGAACTACTCATACAAGACCTGGTCAAACACTTCCATTTTCGGTGTATGAAGAGCATGAGGCTTCTCCACACTCTTGTCACTCTGACTTAACATAAAACTCCTTGTCTTCTGAGACTGGAGTCTTAATGTCATAGGTTGTTGATGAACCAACATTAAATTCCTCCATGAACACTGCACAACTCTTACCTTTCTCAAGCCTCTTACATATTTCCATCTTCTGCTTGAGGTTAAGCACTATGCATTTACACTTACCTGGGACCTGCTGTGGCATACTTGGGTTTGGGTGAGAATGCAAAATTTGAATAATATTAGATCCTAACCTACCGGAGTTGGAGACACATGTGGTGTGCAAAGCATGGGCTTACTTACTGTGCAGCATGGTATGCAGCACACCAAGCTTTTATTTTTTTTATTTTACTGTTTGAAAAAAATGTGAGAGAGAAAGAGAGAGAGAGAAGGGGGAGGGCCCAGAGCAGCCTCCATAGTTGTCCGTCATTAGTTGTGACATGGTTTCATTCCACACAGGTAGATGTGGGACCATGTGGAGTGAGAACCAAATCAGGGGTCTCCTGCATGGGAAGCGAGAACCTTCGCTGCTGAGCCATCCCAGTGGTTACCAGTTGCACCGCAGTTTGGCATATGGATTTGCACAGGCTAGGGCCAGGAATTGAACCCAGACCTCACAATTGTGAGGCGAGTGCTCAACTGCTGAGCTACTCTGGCAACCTAGCATTGCCAAGTTTGAACTTACATTTTCACTAGAAATTGGTTTTACTTCATTATTTAAAGTATTATTTCTTCTGTTTTTTTGTCCGTTGCTTGAGTTCGAATTAATGGAGAGTGTACTGTAATAAAAGAAGGAATCTTTGAAATTTGTGACCGATAGTAGATACAAAAATGCAGCATGCCACTAAGCTGGGCTGAATCTTCAAAATGAGGGCAGAGGTTGGGATGTGCGCATTCCTGTGACACTGCACAGCACTACGTAACTAGCTAAGTTAAGACTGGCTGGGAGGTCCCGATAGCCACAGGAGAGAATGTCGAGAGGATGGTAGTTTATAAGACACTATCTGCAAATAATTGCTATTATTACTTGGTAGTTAGAAAGCACTTAGTGGCTCAAAGTCCAATCTTCTTAATTTAGCATCCCAGGTCTTCCTTAATGTTTGAGATTGAGATTCCTCTGAAGCAGGCCTGCAAGAAGAATTCTGATGCAAATTCTTCAGAGATAAGAATTTGAGTGTATATCACACATGTTGGAAATGATCTCAGATGATATCAGTAAGAAATAGGGATGGGGAAGCCGGATGGCTCAGTGGGTTAGGCGCTCACTTTGCAGCCCCGGGGACCGAGGATCGAATCCCGGCCCCGCCTGTGCGGACCCATATGCTGAACTGGGGAGTTCCCCCAGTTCAGTTCTCATCGGGGTGAAGACCCCAGCCCAGTTCCTGCCCTGTGCAGCCCCGTGCCCACCTGTGGAATGAAACTATGTGGAAAAACAAATGATGTGCAACTATGGAGACTGTTCTGGGCCCTCCCCCTTCTCTCTGTCTCTGACTCTATCTCTCTCTCTCTGTCAAAAGCAATAAATAAATCTTAAAAGAAAGAAATAGGGAAATGAGGAGGAAAGGTAGCCAATAAGGGTGTGTTACCAGTCAAGTTACCACTTTGTGAAACCGAGCTCATTCCAGTTGGGGACCACTGGGGAATAGTAGTCAAAAATATGTTTAAGAGTTAACAGGACCCAAGGGGCGAGGGAGCAGGGGTATTTATATACCAATTCCAGTCAGCGATGGGCTGGCTCACAGATGCTCGGGTAAGGAAGGGATGCATTCCCTACCTGCTGTGTCCATGAGGGTAGAGTGGGCCTCCAGGGAGAGCTCTCAAAGACGTGCTGTTGCTGGCAGACTGGGACACAGTGGTAAGTCCCGAGGGCATGAGTGGGGTACTAACACCATCTGTTTCACTGGACCAAGCGTTAGCCTACTTTTCCACCCCTCACTCAACTATAAGTCACTCTGTGCTTTGAATCATATGAGACAACCCCTAGCTCACTTCAGGCCTTCAAGTCCTAATGTCTTTCTATCTCCTGAATGCTGCTTCCTCTGCTGGAACATCCGCTCTCCATTCCCAGTCTCTCCCTGCCAAAATGCTATTTGCCAACTGAACTCCAGATGGCAAAATGCCTCTTCCATTGGATGAGAATGTGGAGGTCATGTTTTCCCTGGGCTTGCAGCGATTCCCTCCACGCTTCTTACAGCAGCAGTCCCCCCGGCCTTTGACGGCGCTGCCATATTTTGTGCCCCCTCTATAGTATTTGCTTACAACTGTAATCCAGAGACTCCCTGTTAACTGGAACTCAAGCAACTGGCACTCTCGAGCAACCAGCAAAACAAAGTTTTGAGGGTGCCAGTTTCTTGAGTGCTGGTTAATGGAGAGTCTACTTACATTTACCTGGCATCTACCAATCCCCGTGGCTGCCAGTTAACTGAGAGTCTCCTGTACATTTGTTGATGCTTTTAGCTCTCTACCAGACTGCAAGTTCCTTGAGGTCAAGGGCCTAAATCTAAATATCTTTAAATATATGTAGGACACAATCAACATTGGTGGACTATGTCACCAGAGACAAATCTTGCCAGACACCCTTTGCCCAGGCTCAATTCTGAGTAAGAGTGGTTTACATACAGGAAAATGTGAAGGCATGTAAACCTGCAAGACTAAATCCAGTGTTCGTGAATCTACCGGCAAGGCAGAATTTTGTCTGTAGTTTTGCATATATACCAGCAGATGGCAATCGTCTCCCATCTTTTTTAGGAGGCCTTACATCTCCCATAACTGTCCAATTTATAGAGAAGTCCATTCCATTAGTCTTTACTAATTTACCTGAGATCCAGGGTCACCTGCCAGCACCGCAAGAAGAGAGCATGGGAGAAATATAAGAAAAGGAAGACTTAGCCCAATCTTCATATGGAGGGGAAGCAATGAAATACGCACAAAGCAATTAAGATTTAGTAAGATAAGAGACCCCTGTGAGTTTGATTGGAGACCATCTGCTTGGGCCTCAGTTTCTTCAGTCATAAGACAAGGAGGTTTGAATAGCTAGCTGTTCAGGATTTCTTAGAGCTCCTGAATTTCTTCAGTGCACAAAAGCATGCTTAAGAGCAATCTCAAAAAGAGACTGTGGACAAAAAAAAAAAAAAGGGCTGGGGGTGGGGTGTTCTATAAAAAGAAACTTCACAGGGTGATCTGATTATAAATTCCTAATTGGGCAGGTCATAATGGGTAGTCATGCCCCAGGCATATACTTCCTTAGTAAAAGGTTTTCCCTTCCCTTAAGCGAGCCCTGTCCATGGTTTCTGTGCTCTAGGTTAGCGTGCTTTTGAAATACTAGAAGTATGAAGAAGGTATGAACCCTCAAGAGAGCACACAATCTTGTTAACTAACTTCCCACCTTCATGTAATCTTCCTCATGCTCCCTTCTTAATTTCAAATCCATAAAAGAAACTACAAAACTATTATTCTCTGGAACATTTGGCATATGTCATCAGTTTGGCTCAAATAAACTTACAAAACTTGTGCAGTATGTATACCCCTGGGGTACATGCTGGGCCATTCAGGGGTACACAAAAAATAATCAGTAACAGTGAAAAAACAAGTAAAGCAAAAAATGCAAAATACTAGTTATGGAATAATAAATGTTAAGCTTGAATCACTGTTAATGAGACACTTCAAAATCAGATCACATTAGTGAATGATGATTGGTTAGGGCACGGCTATGAACCCTTCCCCCAAACTGCTCTTCTACCAATCATTATGCACAGTTTCAGGACAATCCATTTGCAATGTTTCTAGAAATGAGTAAAAGTAAATATGCTGTCTTTACCTCATTTCCACTATTTTACATTAAGATAGGTACTGAACAAAAGTGTCAGCATTTAAAAACAGCTGTTTTAAAAATAAGGGGTACAGTTTATAGAAATGGGTTTAAAAGGGGTACAGGAATGCCCAGATAGCTCAACAGTTTGAGCCCTTGCTTTGCAACCACAAGGTCCTGGGATCAAGTCCCGGCCCCAGCTCATGCAAACCCATATGCTAAAATGAGGTGAGCCTTCCACGTGGAAGGCCCCTGGTTCAGTTCCCGCCCCACATGAGCCCACATCCTCCTGTGTGGAATGCAACTCTGTCGAAACTAATGATATGCAGCTGTGCAGACAGCTCTGGGTCTTCCCCCTTCTCTCTCTCTCTGTCAACAAAATAAATCTTAATATATATATACACACACACACACACACACACACACACACACATATGTATGTATATAATCTCAAAGATGCTATCTACACTGTCAGTTGTACTTGGGATTCTGTGAGAAGTGATACATTACAGAAATGTTGGAGAAAGTGGACTGCTGTGATATCTGTGGAATCCTCCTCTATTGACTCTGAGGAATTTCTAGTCAATAGTGCAGCTGCCAGTTGCAGAGTTTATGATGAAATCTGTGAGTTAGTTGACTCTGTTAATGCCAAAATAAATTTGTGTCAAGATGAACTTGACAACTGGCTTGCTGTGGATGAAGCTGTTCTGGTAACTCATACACTCAATACAGGAGACATCATAGAAGCTGTTGTGAATCGTGGAAAAATGACCTTGCAGAGGAGAAAGAGAGTGATGACGATGTGTGTGAGGTGGAAAAAGTATCCTGGCAGAGAGCTACTGCAGCATTTGAAACTGTAAAAGCTTTTGCAGAACAGCAACCCTTCTTCACTTCTTAGCATATTATGCAGCTGCACACCAGGCAAAACCTGACTTGGTGTGAAAGCCATGGGGCCTCAAAGCAGCTGGTATTTGTTCATTTTTTAAGAAAGCTGCATGCAAGTTTGCCAGTACAGCGTCATCTACTGATGTAGATCTTAAACCATCCACATCACTTCTGATCCTGTCCTAGCTACACCATCAGATTCTGATGATCCTGATGTGATGTCTACCCAGTAAACTCTCTGCCCCTACTGTAACAGTTTTAAGTGTGGATGTGTGCATTTTTCCTAAGTTACTTGAAGTTAAAAAGTATTATATTAGTGTGGATGCTGGGATGACTCAGTGGGTTAAGTACTCGCCTTGCAGCCATAGGGTTTGTATGGATCCATGTGCTAAATTGAAGTGTGCTTCCCATGTGGGAGGCCCCCAGTTCAGTTCCCACCTGGGGCATGTTTCCCATGTGTAGGCCACTGGCCTGGTTCCTACCTTGCATAGCCCCACATCCACCTGTGTGGAGTGAAACCATGTTGAACACTGATGATGTACAACTATGGAGGCTGCTCTGGGCCCTCCCTCACTCTCTGTCTTTCTCTGTCTCTCTCTCTCTCTCTCTCTCTGTCAAACAATTAATCAAACAAACAAATTAATTAATAAATTTATAATATTAAAAAATATTATGTTAGTGAAATTCATTAAGTTGAAAAGTTTTTTGACTGAAATTGCACATAACATTCACAAAGATGTTTTTATCATAAAACTGTGTTACATTAAGTTAAGTTAGTCTTTGTCTTAATTTGCTCTTAGCTACTGTATTAATAATACCAAGGCAATACATAGTTTATGGTATTGTATGGTATAGTATAGGGTATAGTATTAGTTAGGCCTAATCTTTTAAAAAAGATTTCTTACTGTCTCTGACAGAGACAGAGAGACAGAGACCAAGAGAGATAGAGAGAAGGAGGAGGGTCCAGACCAGTCTCCATAGTTGTACATAATCAGTTTTTTTCTCGTTCCACACAGGTGGGTGGGGGCCTCACAGGGCGGGAACCGGGCTGGTGGCCTCCCACATGGGAAGCACACCACAGTTCAACATATGGGTCCGCACGGGCTGGGGCCGGGATTTGATCCTCAGACCCCAGGGCTGCAAAGCAAGTGCTCAACCTGCTGAGCCATCCCGGCTTTTCCTAGTTAGGCCTATTTTTAATAGCAACTCTCAAGCAACCAGAAAGTACATTTATCCAGCATCTACCAATCCCCATGGGTGCCAGTTAACTGAGAAACTACTTATGTCTATTTGGCATAAGGTTTATTTTAGGCCAGTTAATTTTAATAAATAGCAGACATGGGAGAAACTCTGAAAACCCAGTAGAAGACATTTACATTTGAAAGGGAAATCTGCATTTGTAAGGGTGTCTCCCTGGATGTGAGGAGGAGCTTCACCCCCTAGCCCCCATAACCTTATCTCTAAAAACTCTTATAATGCTGAAGACAAATACTTTTTTTTATTGTTAAATGTATTGTGGTGACATTGGTTGGTAATTATATAGGTTCCAGATGTACAATTCTATATTAGATTGTCTATGTATTGTATTATGTGTTCACCACCCAGAATCAGCTCACTTTCCATCACCATATATTTGATTCCCCCTCCCTACTCCCCCACCCCCTCCCCCCTCAGGCAAAGACTTAAACCTGTTTAAGTGTTTTTATTTATTGTTTATTTGTGCTTTTCTCATAACCTCTCCTGACATCACCTGCCCCCCTCCCCTCGCCCAATGCCTCCAACTCTATGACTTATTTTCTCTTCAGCTGAAGATCATATTTAATGTGAGGGCTTCTGCCATTTTGGCGAGCTTATCAGTTTTCCTGGGTTTCTCCTATGTATACAGGAGGTATACATGTTATTAAACTTTTGCTTATTTTTTTTCCTGTTAATTTTTTTTTATTACAAAGATATCTCAGCCAACTACCCAAAGGATAAAGGAAAACATTTTTTTCCTCTCCTACAGAGCAACAGGCTATACCATACAGTCTAATTTAGCAGGCTATACCATCTGGGTTTGTGTAAGTGCACTCTATGGTGTTTGCACAGTGACAAAATCACCTAATGACATATTTCCCAGAATGTATCCCTATGGTTAAGCAGCACATGACTGTATTGACGTATCATTTATAAAATGCATTAGAGTATTTCTCAATCCTGTGAAGGCAGGAAGACAGAATGATTCCCATTTTCAAGGAAATGTAACTGAACAGGAAAAGAAATCAACCCTCCCAGCACAGAGCAGAGCCAAACACTGAACACCAACAATAGCAATGGAGAAATCAGAGTCCCTTTGTTCAGAGCACCCGATGGCTTACAATCGTAAGGTTTTAGACATAAATCATTTATTTAGTTCTTCAGTAATGTCTCCCATTAGTTTTGTTGTTAAATGTATTGGGGTGACGTGGTGGTAGGGGGAACAGGTATGAGGAAGTGCTGGCCGGGCATGTTTTAACTGGAGAGCCTTGGATCTTGACCATTTAGGGTAAGGGGCTTCGGCATCTGATGTTCCAGGACAATGGACCCTTCACTTCTGAAAGGGTACCGGTATTCAAGTTCCAGTTATGGCGTGATTCCCTTGGTTCCACGGGAAGTTGGGGGTGGAGGGGTGAGGCTTTGGTTTTAGGCACAGGGGTGGCACGTGCGCAGTGCTGTCTCTGTAATGTAGCTCAAGAATTGTCTTAATCCCCCATCTGCTTTAAGGGAGCACAGCCAGTTTTAAGCTGGTCGATGTGCTCTGTGTGCTGTTTTAGAAACAGAGGTGGGGACGTGAAATAGTGGCTCTGAGATCACACTTCCCTGTGAGTGGTGGAACACAGGCTATCACCAGTTTCTCCTAATCCACATCCTGTAGTTCTGTCCACTTCCTCATGCTGCTTACAACAACATGACCCCACAGGACAGCTACAAAATCGACAATCTCAGCCCTCAGACCAGAATATCAGAAAAATTCTCCTTTACTCATTACTAATTAGAAAACAAGTTTCTTGAGTCCTTGAGGGAAATCCTAGGCTACTTGGATAGCATATACTCCCAAAGTGGCTGCCAGGGGCTGGAGAACTTTCTCTGTCCCACAGTTACTGACTCCCCAGGGCCGTTCAGATGGCCTGCGGCTGATGGGACTCTCTAGAGACATGTGCCACTCCCTGCTGAACCTCTGACATCAGCAGTGAGTCACTCACTCTCCAGCCCCATTTGGTCAAAAACAAGACCCAGAGATTGCCTGAGGGAAGGGGAGGAGGGGGGAAGGAGAGAGGGAGGGTA
>PVKE010048269.1:0-11648 GCA_004027555.1 Craseonycteris thonglongyai | reverse complement strand
TTCAGTGCATATTTATTTCTATTTTACTTTTGACAGATAGAGAGAGAGACAGAGACAGAGACAGTTAGAGAACCGAACTGTGGGAACTCCCCAGTTCAGCATGTGGGTCCTGCCTGGGCCGGAGCCGGGATTCGATCCCCGGTCCTCGTGGCCTCAAAGCGAGCGCTCAACCCGCTGAGCCGTCCCGGCTTTCCCCTGGCCTTACTTCTTATCCTCAACACACTAAGCTATACCTATCTCAGATGCTTTGCATGTGCTGCTCCTTCTACTTGAAGTCTCCCCTCCCAAAATGCTGAAGGGCTGCCTTATGATTGAAGTATCAGCTCAAATGTCAACTCTTAGAAGCCTTCCCCAACCACCCCACTTAAAGCCATGCGAGAGCACCACCCCTACTCTTTCTATCACACTATCCTATTTTATTTTCCTTGTAGCACTCAGTAGGGACAGTTTTGTCTAATTGCTTATTTTCTGTCTTCCCAGAACTACAATATAAGCTCCACTATTCTTTTTTTTTTTTTAAGATTTATTTTTTATTGTTTTTGACAGAGATACAGAGACAGAGAGAAGGGGGAGGGCCCAGAACAGTCTCCATAGTTGCACATCATCGGTTTTTCCACATAGTTTCATTACACAGGTGGGCGCGGGGCTGCACAGGGCAAGAACTGGGGGCACTCCCCAGTTCAGCATATGGGTCCACACGGGCTGGGGCTGGGATTCAATCCTCGGTTTGTGGGGCTTCACAGTGAGTGCTTAACCCACTGAGCCATCCTGGCTTCCCCAAGCTCCACTATTCTTGTTCACTATTGCACTCCCAGTGTCGAGAACAGTGCTAGGCATATAGTAAGCTTTCAATACACATTTTAGGAACAGCTGATCTAAAAGGCAACAGTGCAGTCTCTTAGAGTCCTCAAGACAGCGATTTTACTCCCTCTGCACAAATTTGAAATTGGAAGCTTGTTTATTCATCCATTCAAGCATTCATTCATCCATTCATTCATTCACTCAATTCAAATCAACAGTTGATTCTAGGACACTAGGACCCCACAGTGAACATGCAACCAGAAACGACCTGTTGCACAATTCAAAACAAGTTTTTTTACATGGTACTTTATAGAGGCACTTTTAGCTTAACATCTGCCAAATGTCAAACTTCTTTGTAGTTAACTTCAATCTCAGATGTACACCCAGAAGGTTACACAGCTTCCCCAAGGTCACATGATAAAAATTCAGCACCCGAGTACCTGGACTGAAGAAATGTATTTGCAAGTGCCCAAACCCTTTTATTTACCATCCATAGTCATTTGCACAAAATAATAAAAACCAGAGAGTAAATATGGCTTTTCAAAAATTTCATCTCCATTTTCTTCAGTTTCTAATCTTTCTACCTAGTAGCAGGTCCTGTCAAATGATACAACACTTTCAACTTAAAGAGCACTGCTCTTAGGTTATGGAGCATTAATGGTACCCTGGCCAACAGGCTGACTCTGCATACCAAAGGGAAGCAGTATAATGCAGCGGCTGGAACCTTGGGCTTTGAAACAGAAAAATGCAGATTCAAATCACATCTGCTAACAATAAGGCCCTAGACAAGTTTATTTTATTTTACTCAACAATTACATAGCACTTACCAGATGCAAGCAGGATTATAGTACTTAGGAACTATAATATGATTATTAGGTAAGTCCGATGTATTATTATCCATATCTTACAGGTGAGAAAACAGGCACAAAGAGGTGAAGTAACCTGCCCAAAGTCACAGCTAGTAAGTATCACAGTCAGTATTCAAAAAAGGTAGGTCAGTGCAAAATTCCATGCTCTTAACCATTACATTAGTTTCTGCTCTAATCCTGTTTCCTCATCTATAAGAAAAGGCTATTAGGTCTGCCTTATCTCGCAGGGTCATGTGAGAGTATTGGCACACAGGAAGATACCTACTGGAAGATAGCTACTCTTAGTGGTAGCAGTAATTGCCACCATTCTATTATCTATCTTCACCTTTGGTCCAACCAAGGGCAGAAAAAAAATATTTTGACTGAGAAAGATCTCTAAGGCTCTCCTTGTAGAATACATTAGAATATAGTGGAAGCTCCATGAGAACAGGAATTATCTGCCTTACTTATTGTATCCGAAGCAAGCAGTGAGTGCTCAGTAAATATGGGGTGAATGAGCTAGGAAAAAATTTTATGCATGGACAGGCTCTGCAGACTTGACACCTAAGGTAGTACTATCACATCTCAAATGATGCTAAATGTAAAAGCAAAATTTATAAGGTTTTCATAGGACTGTGTTAGCTGGCCATCACTTAAAGACAGCCTGGCAGAGGCAGTGTGATATGCTTGCTGTTCAAATGAACAAATAAGGAGATCAGAATTTTAACCGTGACTCTGCTACTGAAAGCCATTCAGGCTCTCAAGGGTCTTGGTATGTCTATAAAAGAGGAAGTTGGACTACAAGATCATAAACAAATATATTCTACTTTATAACAATGAAGCTTTATTTATTTATTTAAAAGTATTTTAATGTTTTATAGGGAAATATATTATTTATTTATTTATATTGTTTTTGACAGAGAGAGAGAGATACAGAGACAGAGAGAGAACTGAACTGGGGGAACCCAGTTCAGCACATGGGTCCGCATGGGCCGGGGCCGGGATTCGATCCTCGGTCCCCAGCGTTGCAAAGTGAGCACTTAACCCACTGAGCCATCCTGGCTTCCCCAACAATGAAGCTTTATATTCATGACTTTATGACATCATAACAATCTGAGTGGAAGCCAATCACCAAGTACTCAAACATTTGGTGCTCCCCAACTGACAAATTAGGAAACTAGGATACAGAAGTAATTCATTTGCTCAAGGTCACAGGGTTAGGACAGAATATGAACTATAGCCCAGATCTCTTTCTATACTGGACTAACACTCATACTTTCCAGTATCCTTTTTCAGTTAAAAAATACTGATATTAGTCCTCTCTTCCAACCTCAATAAATCTGTAATCATTTATCTTATCCCCTAATCTTGCCTGATTTCACTACATAATGGGACAGCAGGATCAGGAAGAAACAACTACAGTATTTCCACATTGTTAGCCTGGAGAAACAAAAGATCTGAAAAGATAATTAGGGCAAATTCTTTGCCTTTGCGCAGAGTTGAGAGATGGTAGTATTTTAAGATAAATGATGACTTCATTTTAACCATAAGGTTTAAATTTAAGTGATAAAAAAACCCAAAAACTTTTAGTAACACAATGCTTCCTGAGAGTACAGCACATAACTTTTTAAATTCTATAATCTACTTTGTATCTACTTCATACAAAGTAGATTCACAAAGTTATATGTCAAAGAATGTCTACAAATGTTTGCTCTATTTTTATTAACAAAATACATGCCTGACATCAAATCTTTGAGTGTAACACCTTCCTAGAGTTGTCAAGTTAGGATTGAAAAAACCATTTGACAATTTTCTAAACGGTTCATAACAGGAGAGTCAAGGTCAAACTGTTGTTTCTTTACCCTCCCACCTAGTAATCAAAAAGCAACTAATGGTGAGTTCAAAATACTCCATTCTGGTACCCTCACAAATACAAATGTTAGCTCAAGGATCACATTCTGGATCAGAAAGTTCTGTGAAAACAGAGTGATTTGAACAAGGAGAACAGAGGGGCTATCAGTAGAGCAGATGCTCAGGCCACTTCAGTGACAGCACTAACTTTCACCTACATTCATTATCTATCAAATAATAATCATATCACCAGATGATTACATGACTCAAAATATAAGAAATTAAAAGTCTTTCAATTTAAATTTTGTGCAAAGGTGAGCGACTACTGTTACTACTAGTTACTACTGCTGGGTCGGAAGACCCCCTCCGTTCATTTTTGGTTATATGTTCCGCAGGATCCTCAAAAGATGAAACAAGACACTCGTTTCTTCTCCAGACCCCGGGCCTGACAACTGCAGATGCACCTGGCTAGCAAGTCTGCTGCTAAGAAAGAGGTAAGACGTGAGGCCTTCAGGCGCTGGGCCCAGCGGGTTCAACAACGACCATTCCTCCCAGTCACCTTGTCTTCACCTTGAGAAACAGGAAGAAACTCTAAAGGGAAAGGGAGTGCGGGTCTCAGAAAGGAGAAAGAGGTGCCTCCACTCCTCATCCGGGCGCCGCTGCTTATACACACTCTTCCCGCCGGACGGAGACAGGTCTAGGAGAGCTGACTGAATCAGGGACGCCTTGACCTCCGGCGCCGGAGGATCGGGCATGAGCGCTGGGCCCACGGCTGGGACAGGTACACTAAAAGTCACCGCAGGTTGGGCCCGCCTCTCCGCGCCCACAGCCTCAGGCACTGGAGGCACCCCGCCCCCGTGAACCCAGAGGGCCCTGAATTCGCTCACCTGCAGCCGGGTCACCAGGAGGCTGTAAGGCGCCATTTTGTGCACTGACAAAGATGAGGTCGCGTGAAAGTGACGTGAAACACGGCCTATTTAGAGCCCCAGGGTGGGGGCGTGGTCCAAAGAGAGGCGTCACAGAAAGGCGGGGCCAGGGCCCTGCGAGCGCAGTGGGCGGGGCTCCCATGTGAGGAACCGACACGCGAGAGGAAAAAGAGCTGGATAAAAACACGAAACTAAGCACCTGCACAAAGATATCTTATCGAAGTGCAAGTTTCATCTTTACACTTTGCAATTGGCCTCTTCCCTCCAATCGGGGAAAGGCATTTTTTTATGACTCTCAAGCATCTGCTAGGACCTGGCTTCCCCCCAAAAACGTCTTTGGAAAGCAAGAGTTTTGATAGCGCGAGAACGAGCAGGGTTTGGTGCAAAGACTGTGAATGCTACCATCAGCCTCTAGGCCCTAGAGGACCAATCACGGCGACAAGGAGGCAGGTACAATGAGGGTTAAAGGTCAAACGGAAGTTCCCGAGGCTTCCGGTAGCCAGCTGAAGTGCGTGCCATGGCTAAACATCACCCAGACTTGATCTTTTGCCGCAAGCAGGCTGGTGTTGGTGAGACGCCTTCAGCGCTCCCGGTTCTCTGGGTGGGGGTGGTATTGGGAGCTGGGGAGTCGGAGGTTCCCATCTCTCCCTAGGGTCTGGCTTAGAGGTGCCACGTTTCCCGCCTCACGGTCGGTACTGTAGGAGCGCGCGGGTTTACGGCCCGCGATGAAGCCCGTGGCGCGCGTGCTGGGAGCTGGAGGCGGGTGGCTGGGGTGGGGTCGGGAGAAACGCTGACTTCTCCCGGGACCTGGGATGAGCTTCAGGAGGGTGTGGGTTGGCGAAGTTTATGAGGATAAAATGGATAAGATCGCTTAGGACTCACTTCAGTCCCTGCTTCTGTCTTCACCCAAGCTCGAGGATGTTTTTCTCCTCTTCATCAAAACCTTAATTCTAATTGTAAACTTTACTTTGCAGCCATCGGAAGACTGTGTGAAAAATGTAAGTGGAATACGTCATCCATAACACCCCACTCCCCCAACGTCTAATTTCTGTGGCATCAACAAGCGGGCATTTCCTGTTGTGCCAAAGAGGGCTTTGAGTCAGTGTGCCTGGAAGCGTGTAAACAGTGAATGCCAGACTACAACCAAAGTTCCCCTCCACCTCTTCACTCCAACTTGAACATTTTAGACACTATGTTGAGGTTTTGAGAAAATCTCTTATCTTTGGACCAGCAGTAGTAGCATGCATGGCCTGGTCTCCAACATACATGCACAGTTTTTGCCAGTAATGATATAGACTTACCATCTGTCAAGTGCTGTTCTAAACCCTTTACGTATTAGTTGATTAACTTTTCCTGTGTGTTGTGGGGATAGACACTAAGCCAAGTTTTGTGATGCCAAAGTAGAAGGACCTAAAGTCACTGTCAGGAGGAGACTAGCATATTTTTCCCATAGCAGGATGAGGGCAGAGGACTTGAGGCACTTGTAAGTAGGCATAATCCTATTCTCTTTTCCTCACAGGTGATGGCAAATGTGTGATCTGTGACTCCTACGTGCGTCCCTGCACCTTGGTGCGCATATGTGATGAGTGTAACTATGGCTCCTATCAGGGGCGCTGTGTGATCTGTGGAGGCCCTGGAGTCTCTGATGCCTATTACTGTAAGGAGTGCACCATCCAGGAGAAGGATGTGAGTGTACTCTTAAGTTTTCAATTTGATTTTTCCTTTTATTAAAAAACACTGCCATCCAATGGCAAACCCCTATGATCTGTGGAGATTACTGTGTTTAGCTAGTGACCTAAGTTATAATTTCTGTGAGTCAAACTGGGTGTAGTCCAATAAAAGGCACTTATTTTCCAGCAAGGGCAAAACTGTAATAGAAGCAAATTTTGTCAACACCAGCAATTTTGAGAGCCCTCTCTCTATTCCTTTGATGCCTCTCATTTTTATTCAGAAACAACTTCCCATATTTTGTAAGTCCTAGCACGGTGCATGGTGTATAATAGCCACTCAGTAATTCTCTTTATTGTCATTAAGGACTATTTGGATATAGTGACATCTGAATTTGGGAAAATTAAGATTCATTTCAGCTTTAAGCTGCTAAAGAATGCTTTTGGTTTGATACTGTAGAATTGATTCTATTCATACAATATTTTTGTGCCTTAACATTGCATGGTGTCAACAGCTAGTTATTCAACTCCTTGAGCCAAATGGAGGATAGAGGACTTAGAGGTCTATATTAAGGGTGAGTTTTACCATTTTTCCTTAGCAGACTTCTTGTGGGGAAAGATCCCATGAATCAACTTGTTTTCTTCTTATGACACAATAAAAGGAAATGTGATACAGTGCCCCAATAGGCTAATAGAAGGTATCTGGTTACCTAATCTAGGATAAGGCAAAAGATATATAGCTCTTAATATTTCAATGAACAGTAGTAGTTCATAGATATTTTCTCCCTTATTCACAATAACTTTGTTAAATAGGGATTATTACTCCCCCTCACTCAACTAGTAAGTGGCAAGCCCCAATTATCTGACTAAACTTGGTGATGCCATTACACTGAGTTCCTTCCGTAAGTTTGGTAGGATGCGCCTATGTTGAGAAATAACCAAGCCACCTCAGCAGTCTATGAATTTTGATCTGGTCTAACTCCAGTAAGTGAGACATAACAGGCTGGATAAGACTGTTTCCTATATTGCTATGTTTTCTTTTATTTAGGGAAATGAGAAGGGCCATAGATAAAGTACAAAAAACATAATTTCAATTGATAATTTGAACTTTCTCTTGAACTAAACTCTGACTTGCATTTACCTTTGACTGTCAAATCATACCCTGCTTGATTTGATCCACCAGCTAGGTTACACTCCTTTAGAGAAGGGATCTTGGTTTGTGTATTTGTATTTCATTGTCCCCACTTCTTGGTGTAGTTTCTGGCATGTATGATCATGGGACACAGTTTTGGTGCTGACCCTGTAAGTCATCCATAGGCAGAGTCCCCCTACAGATTGTCTAGTACATAGTAATATTTATAGTGTATATGCAGTGAAACTGATAAGATGACAAGAGTGAAAGGAAAGTACAAGTAATTCTTCAACTAGCTAGAGTCCATCAAGGACACTTCCTTGAACTTTTGCATGGTGGTAGCTAAAGTTCTTATCTGGCATAAGCTTGCAACCAGAGAGTGCTTAATAAATGTTAATTACTGTCTGACTCATCTGCATGTGGTGTGTGACCTAATAACCTTTGGGTCCTCATACCTCATTCTGTCCCTGTGCATTATTCTAGATGTCACTTCCCTTACTTCACATTATACAAGAATGTTTTGAGGATATTTGAGAAGGCACCTAGCTCACATTTACTCAGCAGTAGTTTCTAAGGAACACAAAGCAGTCCAATGACATGATCCAGCCTCTCAGCTTCCAGATCACCCTGTAGATTAAGTTCCTAGACTTTTTACTATGCAGAAATCTTCCCACAACCAAAGCAGCTCCTGTTCTTGTTCTCTTTCTGCAACTTCCATCATTTTTAAAAAATACTTATTTTATTATTTTTGACAGGCAGAGAGAAGGGGGAGAACCCCAGAGCAGTCTCCATAGTTGTATGTCATCAGTTTTGTTTTGTTTTTAATATATTTTTATTTATTTATTTTTATTTTTGACAGAGAGAGAGATACAGAGACAGAGAGAGAACTGAACTGGGGGAGCTCCCAGTTCAGCATATGGTTCCGTACGGGCTGGGGCCGGGGCCGGGATTCGATCCCTGGTCACTGGCGCTGCAAAGTGAGCGCTTAACCCACTGAGCCATCCCGGCTTCCCCTGTCATCAGTTTTTGACATGGTTTTTTCCCACACAGGTGGGTGGGGACTGCAGGGCAGGACCCGGGCTGGAAGCCTCCAGCATGGGAGGCATGTCCCTCTAGCCAGGGGCCAAACCGGGGAGCGTAGAACTGACCTGGGGGCCTCGCACATGGGAAGCACATCCCAATTCAGCATATGGGTTTGCACGGGCCAGGGCCACGACTTGATCCTTCATCCTCAGGGCTGCAAAGCGAGCGCTTAACCCGCTGAGCCATCCCAGCTTCCCCAACTTTCATCATTTTTAAGGGCAGTAGTCTAGTATCCTAAACTGGGTGTTCTCTCTCGTTTTCTAAAGCCATCTTAACCTAAGCTATGAGAATGGAGCTGCACAGATTGGGGGTGGTACCTCAGGACTCTCTGGGGTTCTGTATATAACACTTTGTAAATGTTGACCGGTCCCCTTATTTTGTAGTTAAAGCATGTGAGTCCGAAGAGAAGTGACTTGCCCACTGTTGCACAGGTCAGTAAGGCTCTATAAGCCTAAACAGGCTATCATATCAAAATATTTCATAGCATCTCTGAAGGTCTTAGAGCACTGTTTAATACCAAGCTACCTTGGGCCAAGAAGAGGTAGCTGTTCCCTCATTTGTACCCAGACTTTCAGTATAGATTTCATGGCTTTCTAGAGTTCACCTAGCAAGCTCTTGGTAGAGCTGAGCCACACCCTGGCTCCCTCAGCACACCAAATTCCACAGATGATAATTCTCAGTAAAATACAGTACATGGTACATGTTTTCTAGGAAATAATTAAATGTTTGTGTTGGCTTTGTGTGTTTTCAGAGATTTTTGTACAGTATCAATATTGGTCCCTAAAAAGAGAAATCAGCTGAATTAGAAATGAGATGTCTAACGGCTTGATTAATTCATTCTGTAGCCCTACAGCACAGTAATCAACATCCTTTCCCATATTTAGTAAAATCATCAGACTTGTGAAGGTTTTTTCCAGTAGCAACTTCCCCAGTTTTCCTTCCGTCATCCCAAATCAAGTGATGGAGTCATCATTTCTGTAGAACACAGCTTCCCAGGGGCTTCAGTGAAAACCACTCAAGGTCACAAAATGGCCCGGAGAGCATGTCATTACAAATCAGAGGATGGACTGTCAGCAGCCAACCAGCACAGGAGCACTGTTCCCCCAAGACCATGTGTCAAATTTTAAGTGAATTAATAAGGACACATCAAACCCAGTTTTCTATGATATTTAAAATGTACGGTACTATTTCCTAAAGTACCTTACATTTTAAATATGGGATTTTTTTTCTCTTGGTGGTATTCTCTCCTTTCTTGGGATAG
Organism: Craseonycteris thonglongyai; assembly: GCA_004027555.1. Taxonomy (NCBI): domain Eukaryota; kingdom Metazoa; phylum Chordata; class Mammalia; order Chiroptera; family Craseonycteridae; genus Craseonycteris; species Craseonycteris thonglongyai. Next base: position 2,079 of record PVKE010048269.1, on the reverse strand, counting down.
TGGAGGACAGCTTGATCTGTAGATGATGATTACCGTTTCTTATCTTTCACTTGAAGAAAACACTTTGGACATCTTAAAGAGTTTTAGATTATACCTCAGCTATATCATATTAGCAACAGAAGTGGGCTGAAAATCCAACGTGAGTGCAGGCCACTGGATTGAGGGTAGACAGGCCCTGGGTACATTCTAGATTCTTGACGATTGATCAAATAGGAAAACGAAACTGGTCAGATGAATGGCTAGACCATTAATCCAAAAGTTATTTTTATCTTAAATCCCTCTCAGTTCATGCTCAAAGACTTTGAACAATTTCTCTGTTCTGTTTTCCAGAGAGATGGTTGCCCAAAGATTGTCAATTTGGGGAGCTCTAAGACAGATCTCTTCTATGAACGCAAGAAATACGGCTTCAAGAAAAGGTGATTGGTCGGTGGCCTCCTCCCCCCATCAAGCTGCTGCAGCTTCCAGAAAAGACACCTATTATTGCCAACAGAAAGGGAGTGGAGTACAGAACCACCCAAGTCACCTGTTAGTTCACTGGCACCTTCACACCCTCTCCTCTCCTCTCACCCACACAATGTGGTAGGAATGAAAAAGGATTCTTCACTGAGCATTCTGGCAGACTATATCAGAAAAAAAAAAAAGATTAGTTCATGGTTTTTCTTGAATTCAAGAAGCAAGCATCTGTTTTCCACATTAAGTTCCCTCTACACCAAGAGCTTCTAAAACTAATAGTACCATTTCCATCTTCTGTTGGAGGAGTGGGCTGAAGCTTCCCACAGTGAGAAACGTGTTCTTAGACAGCAGCTCTGATGGCAGTTGTCCTTGATGAGACATCTGCAGTGGTAGGGAGCTCAGAACAATAAATGTTGGCATTTAATCCTGTAACGCTGGGTGGTGCTGGTTCATATTTTTCTTCTAAGAAAATGGGAATGCTTTCTGTTACTATTGTATTAATAAAGTAGGCATTTATTTTCTGGTAGTCTATCACTGTCCCAATTTAAGTTTTAACTCTAGGAATTTATTTTCATCATCCAGGAATATGTGATTCAAAATAGAAGTATTGGGATCATTGAGCTCCTCTTCCTCTTATTGCTACTGGAAGGAATTCAAAACCATCCATGCCTTTCATTATAGGTAAACCAAAGTTATTTATAGAAGCTTTTTTCTTCCTGTACAACTTTGATTTTGAACTAAAATGTATTCACATCAGTGAGCTAGCAGAACTGAACTTGGAGTTGATTTGTTTCATAGAATGCATATATATTCACATTAAGGATGTTTTTAAATTAACTGATTAAGGACAAATTTAGACATAACCTTTACCCTAACTCAACTGTCTTCTTTGTACCGGCTAGAGGTGATGGGCAAGTTACCTGGAAGAGGCAACTCATAATTTGAGACATCTGGTGAAGTGGGTGTTTGGACACCATGGACTTGAGAAAGATTTCGAGTCTTGAGTAGCCAAGGGCTTGGCCCAGGGTTATGCTTTAACTTGGTGGCAAAGCCAAGAATTGAGTCTTCTGACTTGTCAGGGTTTCGGTTTTGATCAACAAAACTTATTTCTGATGTATTGTGTCCAAAATTGAATTAAAATAATCTCTACCTTCAGGAATTTAATAAAGGAACCTGCCAGAAACAGTTCAGTATAACCCAAAGGTAGCATTCTTGACCCAGTGTGGGGGCACCTTAGAAAGACACGGGAAAGGTCATGGCCACAGGGCTATAAAGATACTCCTGAAGGCTCCCCCCTCTCATCTGCCACCCCCAATTCCCTGCACTCCAACCACTGGGGCTCCTCTCAGTTCTTGAAACCACTGTTTTCCTTCCAACCTCAGTGCTTTTGACCTGTTAATCAGTCGCTTTTGCTCAGCTAACTCCTGCTCCTTCAGACCTTAGCTAAATATTTCCTCAATGATGCCTCTCCCAACCTGCAATGTAAGTTAGTTCCCCTTCTACTCCTATGTAGCACCATAAGCATTTTGCTTATAGCGTTTGGTAGTTACTGACTGTCAGTTACTAGGCTGTGTTCTCTGATGGCAGGAACAAAGTTTGTTCTGCATAGCAGATAGCAGGTGCCCA
>PVKE010048268.1:0-11645 GCA_004027555.1 Craseonycteris thonglongyai | reverse complement strand
CCCCCAAAAAAAGAAATGAACCACTTTGACTTTAATAAAAAGTGCTCCTTAGAACCAAAAGTATAATTATGTTTTGTTCATGTACTTGATCTTGAGTTTTTATATATAGTGCCAGGGTCTGAGTTATGCACATTTTTATGAGTCAATACATAAACCCCCACACTAATGTGTGCACTGAAATTACATAACCAGAGTAAAAAATGTATTTGGAAGTTATAAGGAAAAATACAAACACATGTAGAATTCATAGAAAAAAAAAAGAATTGAAACATAGTTATAAATTTTTATCAATATCAAGTGTGTTTGTCAGTATTCTTCTTGAAATCAATATTTTGTCTAAACCTGAATATACTCCCAAATACTTTTGCCATTTTTAGAAGGTGTCATTTTAAATCTTAGATTTATTTTCTTCAATAGGAATTCCAAAAATCATTAGTTTGGGTCCTTCTCAAAATAAAAAATGCTAACAAGATACTATTAATATCAAATTGCTAGAGAATTTTGGGATTCTCAAGTACTACCTGTATGAATGTAAAGAAGTATTTGGCTTTTCAGCAGTACAGTTGGTCTGAGCTAATCCTGATATAGTGGTGGGTGTATGCTACTTACATGATAAAAAAAAAATTTTTTTTCCATTTTGTTAAATAAATTTGATCAGACGTTCCCATCTCAAAAAAACAACAACAACAGTATTTACTACAATTCTTACATTTATTGAAATAGAAAAAATATATAGAAATTTCGAGTATATGATGTACCCACAATTATATATTTGGAAAAAGTAGTGCAGTTTGCATTTTGAAAAGTTGTTTTAATGTTTAGATAGCTAAGAATATAACTTTTAAAAATTCTGTATTAAATTTTATGGTTCTAGATGTGCCCAATTTGAGTATTTGAAGATATGCCTGTACTAATTTATAAAATCTGTTTCATTTTTAATACCATTCCAACTCTATTGAAATCTGCACAGAATTAGTAGTTTCAACCAGATCTTTCTGGGAAAAATGAAAAGTGTATAATTCTGTATGTAAAAATTTGAGGGGGAGGGGCATTAAACACACACACACACACACACACACACATGAAGAAAGAAAAAAGAATAGTATAATAGCAAATCCGCATTTTTAAAATTCATTATTTTAAAAGTAAAGCAGAGAAAGGAATGTTATAGACATATTAATTAGTATTTTTAAGTGTATAAGAACTGTTAAGTAAAAAGTTTACAAAACCTAGTAAATATGAAGATTTTAATGTATTTACAAGTATTTATGTACTATACATAAGTATGTATATATAAATGCATGTGCATGAAAACATTCTCAAAAGATATACCTAAAAATGTTAACAATGTTTATCTTTGGTTGAGGAATCAATTGCTTATCTATATGTCCTAATATGTACACAAAGATGATGTATTAGTATATATAAGTTGCAAACCCCAAGCCAGGCAAGAAGAGGATGTGTAGAATTTCCTGGGAGGCTGCTTGAAGGGAGCTGATTCAAGTAGGACCCTTAGTTTTATTGTGCTTCTCCCTTTACTCCTTTCCAGTTGCCTGAAATATGGACTGTTGGCTGCATCTCCAGGAATCATCCTGAACCTAACTCTGCATCTGGAAGGCATGTATGTGTTAGAATGAAAGAAGAGGAAGACATGAAAAGCCTGAATCTGATTCGGAGCTGCCACACCAGCCCTATATGCTTTGCCTTCACATTTCTTTTACATGAGAGAGAAAAACTTCTATCTTGTCTGAGTCACTGTTGTTTTAGGTTTTCTGATATATGCAGCTGAGCCTTGTACTAAATGATTTGGTAATCAGACACTCTGTTGCATCCTTCATGCTATTTCTTTCTAGTCAGTGCCCTCCAGCCAGAAGACCACCAGGAACAGAGCTAAAGAAGTTGCAATGATGACGAATGTACACCATGGGAAACCATGAGATCTCAGTAAAAGATAGTGGAGAGTAAGTGTTGGAAAGAAAAAACATAGAGGATTTGGGCTTGTATTAGTTGACCTAAGTGAGGGTTGAAGCAACATTTTGCTCTGGGTTGGATGCTGTCAGGTAGTGGGAATAATTCTATGATTAGATATCCTCATCTTCTATAGGAGAGAAGCCAAAGCTGTAATTGTTCAGGAATCAGCAGTCACCCATAGTAGTTGGGATAGGAGGGTATTTGTTCACTGTTGTGACTTGGACAATGCTCATGTTTTGTCTATGTTTGTATATGATTACAAATATGAAGTGGTCCTTTGCCACAATCCATCATGGCCATGCAGTGACCTTGTTCAATGTTGATATTCTGGAAAATTATTTACATTTAACAGGAGAATATCAAAGGCCAAAGTAATAGTACTAGACCAGCTCCTGAATATCAGGGGCTGCATTTTTTTCCTCTCACCTTAACAGTGCTTGATGCAGAGTATGGGCTCAATGTTGGTTGAATGAATGGAGTAAATTCACAAGTGTTTAGGCAACAAATCAAGAACATCCAATTATAGTCTTTATTTCATAATCACCAAGGTAACTTTGAATGACCTTATATATATATATTTTTTTCACATAAGAAAACTGATGTGGAAACAATGTGATAGTTATCAATCAATGTCAACCTAATAAATTTAACAATTAAAAAAAAAAGAAAGAAAACTGTGTAGTAACCTAATCATATTAGGTTAATATAATTACTGAAACTAAGTGAGAGAGATATTTGAAAAGCTACTGAGAATGAGAATTAACTATATCCAACAAGAATAATTTGTAAGAATAGGGACAGGGATATATTCTCTTCATCTGTTTATCACCCTTAACTTCTAACACAATTTTGTATGCATTAGATAGTAAATAATAGTTTTTTCATTGTATACAGGTCTTCAAAGAAGAACAAATCTATTGTGTTTTCTACAATAAAAAATACACATAATTTATTGTTAATTTTGAAACTATTAGTTTGGGTTTCAATTTCTTTTACAATAAAAGATGCCTCTGACTGGAAAGAGTACATTTAAGTTGTAAATATTATCATATAATTTAGATAACATTTATTGAGACTTTATGTTCTAAGCATTTTATAGATTTCACTATATTTAATCTTAATAAAACCTTTTACAGTGTTATCAGAATTATATAACAGATGAGGAACTTGAGGGTTCAAACAACTTGCTGGAGGTCACACAGTTATTTGATAGAGGTGGGATGCAATCTTAGGTCTCTTTGACCCAAAGCCCATGCATGCCTTTAATCACTATTACATTTAATGGCTAACGTAGCACTAGGCATACAGTAGGTGCTCAACAAAAATTTTAAATAGAAATTAATTGCTTGATAAACTAAAATATTAATGACACCATAGCGTAAAATAACCTAGAAATGAATTGACCTCTGAGTTTATAACTAATTAGAGCAAAGCAGATATGAAATAACTCTTAAAGATCAAAATGCTCATAGGCCTACAAGCCATTGACTACAAACAAACAAACAAACAAACAAACAAAAACAACAATAAAAAAACCTGAAGGACAAATTACCAATCAGAAGGGAGATTTAAAAAGGTTAAAGTTGGCTCTGTCTATCCAAAACATTTATTGGAAAGATCTTCTCTGGCCCAAAGAGCTTATCTCTTTTATTCTGGTAGCTGACACATTGATATTGAAAAAATATATACATGTATACCATGTCACTGAGTCTAATGCCATTGTAACTTTCTGATTAGAATTTGTCTTGCTCTCGAATTGTCCAATGTCAGTGCAGGATAGAAGGATTCCTGTAACCAGGCACATCAGCAGACATAATTTTCACTGTAAATTACTAAAATGACATCTGGATTTCTATCCCCACTGTGAACATTTGGTTAAACCACCTCTAGCTAAATATATGGTGATAAAAAAGAGTTGTACACCTGGAACCTATGTAGTTTTTACTAACCAATGTAACCCTAATAAATTTAACAATTAAGAAAAATAAAGTCAGTTTTATCCTTTAAGAATGGCCATGATGGCATTCTAAACATGCAAGTCATTTATTCATCTATTCAGCACCTATTACCTACTATATATTCTGTATTATTATGTATTACTTATTAAATCCCAAGCACTGTGATAGTCCCTAGGACTACAAAAATGAACAAGACAATTCTTTTAAACAATTTACAATGCAGAAATAGATACAGATGACAATTGTAACACATTGTGATAAGTGGCATCATACTAAGGAAATGACATGGTACCCTGAGATCTATGTAGTGTGGGAGTGTAGACTATACTTAGGAGATTCAGCAAGGCTTCCTGGGAGGATAAGTCGAACTAGTTAGATGAAGAGTAGGTGATTGTGTGTATATAAATCTGTTGTGAGAGTAGGGGTGTGGGTGAGGAAAACTCTAGTGTTTCAGGCAAAGGGAACTGCATTTGCAAAGACCTGTACTTAATCAGGAGCTGGAAATAACTGCTGATAGAGCTGTGTCCATTAGCTAGCTGGGCCTCTGTCAGCAGCCTTACAAAGAACAAGATCTAACTCTTAAGACACGTGATTTCTCATCCCTATGACAACAAATACTCTTCTTCTTTGACCTCTCTGTCACAAGCCACAAAGACAGACAGGAAATCAAAGCCCAGGCAGTCAGTGGCACTCCTCTATGACATCATCTTCCTTTGTTTCCTCGTGTTTTAAGAAAGACTGTTACCTACCAAGAACTTGCTATGGCAGTTCTGTTAAACATGAGTCATTCTAGAGACGTATGTTGCATCTTCAAGAGTTCTCAATATATGTGCAGTTTGCGAATGGCACATAGTTCATGGATTTGGAGACTGCAGTTGGCAGCCTCCAATATCATTTAGTAAAATTTTGTAGAAGGAATCAAAGAATGACTTTCATAGTGCCAGCTGAGGATAATATTTTTAAAGGTTTCAACATGAGAAAGGAAAATTCTAGTAAAGAATAACATTGAGAATATCGTAGAGTAATAGGAAATATTTACATACTCTGTATATAAAAGCTTAGGTGTATATGAACTAATGATGATCTGCCTTCTACTACACAAGGAACATTGGAGGTGGGACGGGAGAATGAGGATGTAATTGTCTATCATCTCCTAAATCATTACCGTGTTCTCTTGTAGCAACCATGTATTTGTTTTAACATTTTTTCTTCAATTTCTCATATACTCAAGATGTCCAAAGCATATCTTGGAAAAAACAACATCAAATGTTTTGTTTAGGAGAGCAAATAAACTTTTCATAAATATAAAACAAACTAAAAATAACCTCATAGAACTGAGCCTCCTTAAATTAATTTTGGAATATCAATGAACAAAAACATCTAACTATATCATAGAATTTAAAACAAGTTAATTTATTCATTTCATTATTAAATTTTCAAAGTTGGGGAAGCCGGGATGGCTCAGTGGATTAAGCGCTCACTTTGCAGCACCGGGGACCGAGGATCGAGTCCCGGCCCCAGCCCGTGCGGACACATATGTTGAACTGGGAGCTCCCCCAGTTCAGTTCTCTCTCTGTCTCTGTATCTCTCTCTCTCTCTCTCTCTCTCTCTCTCTCTCTCTCTCTCTTTCTCTCTCTCTCTCAAAATAAATTTTAAAAAATTTAAAAAAATTTTTCAAAGTAATTATTGAACATGATTAAATCAAATTAAGAATAAATCTGTGCCTTAAATAATTTGGAAAGGTCTTCTGTCTCTACTATAACTTCCTCTAATGCCATTTCTCAGATATAATTGCTGGTATCCATTTGTTTTTAGTTTTTCTAATGGTTATTATAACTTTATATAGTACAGTGGTAGCTCTATTCTTGACTTAATCAGTTTTAGACATTATTAAGTTCCCCCAATGAGAATAGAAATATAATACCTAACATTGTCTTCCAATCCCATTTGGTTCCCAATCCCATGTGGTTCTCAATTGTTGTAAATTACAGTATAGTTAGTTGTCTTTTTCTTTATCCAGTTGCCTTAATGACTTTAAACAACATACTTAAAACCCTGTTTTGAATTTATTGACTCTAACTAAAAATAGAAATAAGTTCACTTTATGCTTTTTTATTGCTTCGCTTTTCACTTCCAAATCCCTTTCTAATGGCTATGTTATTATATTAACCTTACCTTATTTTGTAACTCTAACATCCCATTGATTAATTAGTGTCATTTTACATTAAAAAAAAAATTATTTTATTGTTCAAGAGAAGGTGAGAGGAAGAGAGAGAGGACGGGGGGCACCCAGAATTGTCTCCATTGTTGTACAACATTAGTTGTGACATGGTTTCATTCTACACAGGTATATGTGGGACCATGCAGGGTAGGAACCAAACTGGGCACCTCCCTCATGGGAGGCGAGAACCTCCGCCACTGTCACAGTAGTTACCAGTTGTGCTTCTGTTCAGCAAATGGGTTTGCCTAGGCTGGGGCCGGGATTCAATCCCCAGACCTCGCAGTTCCAAAGAAAGTGCTCAACCTTTTGAACTATCCTGGCATCCCCCATTTTACTTTTTTTTATATAAATGATTTAAGAATTTAAGATTAATATAGAGCATTTGTGGCATTATAGAACAAAGCAATTTATTGCATCTATGGAGAAAGATGTCATTTAAATTCTGCTGCTCAACAGAGAATTTCCAAGCATCTCTAGAGATCAGTTTATCTTAAAGTGTCTTTCTATTTAATTTCCTTTGTTTCTTGTGGGTCCATTGTCTCTGCTATTCTTTCTTAACCACTCAACATTCTCTTTCATGTTCTCCCATTCCTTTTTTTTCTTTCCCTGAAGTAGCTCCTCAGATGAACATTTTGACATAGATTGTGAGCTGTTTGTATTCCAAGTTCTTATATATCTTAAAATGTATTTTCTTCGGGAAGCCCGGATGGCTCAATGGGTTAAGCGCTCACTTTGCAGCGCCGGGGACCGAGGATCGAATCCCAGCCCCAGCCAGTGCAGACTCATATGCTGAACTGGGGAGCTCCCCCAGTTCAGTTCTCTCTCTGTCTTTGTATCACTCTCTTTCTCTCTCTCTCTCTGTCAAAAACAATTAAAAAAAAGATGTATTTTCTTTTACACGTAATTACTACAATCTACTCAGAACATAAAAACCACTGCTTCATTACCTTCCAGTGCTCAGTGTTATGCTGAGGAACTCAGCATTATCAGGCTGACTCTCACTCCTTTTTAGCACACCTTTCATTTATTTCTGAAAGCTTTTAGGTTTTTCTTAAGACATATGATTATGAAGTTTAGAAAATGTTCTTATACTAAATAGAACATCAGCATTCTATTCTCATATGAACTGTTAGCACTTTCAAGTATAAGTAATTTAAGTTTTCCAGCTATAAATAATTTTAAGTGAAATTCTAGTGCAATAAATAAAAATGCTTAATAGTGCCTACAAGGAAATACAGGATGGCAGAATTAAAATTTCTTGATAAATCTTTAAGTGGGAAATGTGTCATGATGCATTTTTCCATTTTATTATCAAATATACTATACAAACAAAAGCACATTTATAACGTATATGTAATTACACAAAGGAAGCGTTAAAAAGAAAGAACAGTTGGATATCCATGCTCTAACTTTAGTATAATTGATTGTCACTTACATAATATTAGAAAATCATTTGAGATAGATTGCTAATTGAGATAGATTGCTAATCGACATAATGATGTTTTTCCTGAATGATTATTATTTAAACCACTGGCATTTACATTTATTGTTTTCTTCTACATGTTTCTTAATGTATTTCCATCAAAGAAGTTCAATTGACTTCAAAAGGAAGTTGGTGTAAAGAGATACTATGTGGGATACAAAGAGCCAGACTTGGCTTTCTATAAACACTCTGTGTACTGGGTCTGAGTCAACCATTTTGTTGACTGTTTACTTTCCCTGTTGTCAGCACTATAGAGCCTACACCAATGACTTGGAAGTGAGTTACACTCTATTCTTAGTTACCACCAGCTCTTGAAAACTTGGAGACACATTATATACTCTCGGAACTCTCTTCTTTTTCCCCTCTACTGTAGCCTGCAAAGGCCTTGTACTGAGCATTAAACCCCGTAGAAATTTTATCAGTGTCAAAGCGTCAATAAGGAAATAGAGGAAAGACTGAACTGAAACTGCCAGTGTAATACTGACTTAACACGGGTTAAAGGGTGTGACTGACCTTTAGTGGGCATGGAATTCTGTTACCTCCGTGGTGCGGTCTCACTCTCACAATTCTTTGATTTTATTGGAGAGGAAGTTTAAGCTCTTGACTAAAGTCTTGGTGGAGATAAATATTAGTTAACAAAAAAATTACCTTGATTCTTGAGAGATGATTTAATAATTAAAAGGGCTATACTCTTTATTTTTCTTTAATATATACATGTATATAAATAATACAGAATATCGTCAACCATCAGAAAAGGCAAATCAAAACCTCAGTGAGATGTCACCTCATACCTACTAGAATGGCTTTTATCAAAAAGAATAGGTAATAAGTGTTGCCAAGGATGTGGTGAAAGGAAAATGCTTATGCACTGTTAGTGGGCATGTAAATTAATACAGCCACTATGGAAAACATTATGAAGTTTCTTCAAAAAATTAAAGCTAGAATTACCATATTATCCAGCAAGCTTACTTCTGTGTGTGTATCCAAAGGACATGAAATCACTATCTTGAAGAAATATCTGCAGCTTACGGTCACTGCTATATTATTCATAGTAGCCAAGATGTGGAAACTGTTCATGCCTAAGTGTCCATTGACAGATAAATGGATAAAGAAACGTAATAATACATATATACATACACATAATGGAATATTACTCATACATAAAAAAGGAAGTTCTGCCTTTTGAAATATCATGGATGGATCCTGAAGGCATCATGCTAAATGGAATAGGTAAGACAGAGAGAGATACTATATGATCGTATTTATATATGGAATCAAAAAAAGCGGAATACATAGAAACAGGGTAGAAGGATAGCTGCTGAGAATTAGGGGGCTGGGAAAAGTGGGGAGATGCTGATCAAAGGGTTTAAACTTTTACTTACAAGATAAGTTTTTTCTTTTTCTTTTTTTTTAAGATTTATTTTTATTGTTTGACAGAGAGAGAGAGAGAAGGGGGAGGGGCCAGAGCAGTCTCCACAGCCGTACATCATCAGTTTTCAACGTAGTTTTATTGCACACAGGTGGATGTGGGCTGCACAAGGTGGGAACCAGGCCAGGGGCCTCCCGCACAGGAAGCATGCCCCTGCAAACCACCCAGGTGCACATATGGGTCCTCTCGGCCCAGGTCAGGACGGGAACTGGATCCAGGACTTCATGTCCTCAAAGCAAGTGCTTAACCTGCCACACCATCCTGGCATCCCTAAGATGGGTTTTAGAGATCTAATGCATGGCATGCTGATTGTTAATTCAAATAAATTAATAGAGAATAATAAATAAACCAAATGTTGTGAGCATTATTGAATAGTGGATAAAAGCCTGACTTTTGAAGTGATAGCCATTTTTCATATCTTGGTTTTTCTACTTATTACATATATGACTTGAAAAGTTACTTAACCTTTGATTGCCTCAATTAACTTATCTACAAAACAGCAGAGTTTGTTATTGTGTCTCAATAGATTGTTATGAAGGTTAACTACAATACCCACGTAAAGCACTATGTTTAGCTAATTGTAAGCATGCAAAACTTATTTTTTTCTTAGATGTATTTCTTTCTCTACCTTTTCCTGAAACACTTTTTCACACACATTGTCTACCTTTTAATCAGCCTTCTGTTAGACATTAATTCCTCTAATAGAGATTTCTATGACTTTCGCCCCTAAATCGTACTACTTTTGTCCTTCTTACATATTTCCAGAGCACTCTGTATTTCTCCAACCATAATGCAGTCCCTCGTGACTGTCATGTTTTTCTAATTGCACTGAGATCTGAATGAGACCAGGGGCAATAGTATCTTGATCAAATCTTCAACGAAGGATTCTTTATTATCCCACATTTTAGCATGCTGCCTATCACCTAAAAGTATTAAATGAATCATTATTCAATATTTATATAGCTCATTAAAAATCTTTTTTTATCCACTACAGTCACTTAATTTTTTTCATCAAAGTGCCAAATCAATCCAAGGGGGAAATAGAAGTCTTTTTTAACAATCTTGCTGCCAGAACTGGATATCAATATAGAAATAAATGAATGATAATACTTTATTACTCCACTTATGAAAATTAATTCTAGATTTATCCTAGATCTAAAGACAAACTCAGAACTTTAAAACTTCTTGAATTGTTATGTCTAATACAGTAGCCACTAGCCACAGGTGTCTACTTAAATTAAATAAAATTTAAAAATCAGTTTCTCAATCATGTCAGGCATACTTAAAGTGCTTAATAGCTAGATATGTTTAAAATGTACTGTATTGGATAATGCAGTTATGACTGAAAGTTTAATCATCAAAGAAAGTTCTATTAGACTGCTCTGTTCTAAAAGAAGATAAAGGTCTAATTATGGGAGCTATATAAGCATAATGTGTAAAAATTCTTTAAGAACCTGACATGGGCAAAGATTTTTCTGGATAGGATACAAAAACGCTAAATCATAAAAGAAAATAATTGATATTTTGGATTTCTTCAAAATCTCGAGTCTCAAATCTCATGATTAAGAAAATAAATAGACAAGCCACAAATTAGAAAAATATATTTATGGCACATGTAGCTGACAAAGACTTTGTATCTACAGTAGATAAAGAACTCGATCAAACCAGCAATATAAAACTGAATGACCTAATAAAACAACTGGCAAAGACTTGAAAAGACATTGCACAAAAGAATATGTGAGGGGGTAATACATGAATGAAAAGTAACTCAATATCATTTAGTCATCAAAGAAATGAAAATTAAAACCAAACGACAATGAGGTTTATTTTACACTCAGCAGAATGGCTAAAATGGAAAAGATTGACAACACAAAATGTTGGTAATAATGCAGAACAGCTAGCATTGCCTTAATGATTGGTGGGAGTGTAAAATAGGTCAACTATTTGGAGAACTATTTTTAGGTTTTAATAAAGCTACACATACATCCAATTTATGACTCAGCAATTCAACTCCTAGGTATTTACTGAAGTGAATATACAGGGTTATTCATACCAAGCATAAACATAATTGTCCCAACTGGAAACAACCCAATGTCCATCAACATAGGAATAGATGAAGAAATTCTGGTATATTTGAGTAGTGGAATGCTACTCAGCAATAAAAAAAAAAAATGATTCATGCAATAACATGGCTGAACCTCAAAGTCATTATACTACGTGAAAGAAGTCAGACACCAAAATTTTTTTTTATAATATATTTTTATTTATTTATTTATTTTTTTACAGAGAGAGACAGAGACAGAGAGAGAACTGAACTGGGGGAGCTCCCAGTTCAGCACATGGGTCCGCACGGGCCGGGGCCAGGACTCGATCCTCGGTCCCTGGCGCTGCAAAGTGAGCGCTTAACCCACTGAACCATCCCGGCTTCCCCAAATATTACGACTGTATTCAGTATTTTTTTATTGTTTTTGGCGAGAGAGAGAGAGAGAGAGAGAGAGAGAGAGAGAGAGAGAGAGAGAGAGAGAGAGAGAGAAAGATACAGAGACAGAGAAAGAACTGAACAGGGGGCACTCCCCAGTTCAG
>PVKE010048267.1:0-11644 GCA_004027555.1 Craseonycteris thonglongyai | reverse complement strand
CAGAAAGTTCTTGTAGGGCTCTTTCATTTCTCTTGATTTTCCTTTCCCTTTCTTCTTCCCTCTGTGACATTTCCATGTTTGTATCTTCAATTTCACCCATCCTTTCCTCTAGCTGGTCAGCCCTGTTTCCTATGCTGGTCAGTTCTTTTTTCAGCTCTCCCATGATGCCTTTCATTTCAAGGAGTTCCTTTTGGTTCTGGTCTAGCTTCTCAATTTTGTTGGTAAAGTACTCATTTTGCTCAGAAAATTTCTTGTTGTGGTCATTTAACTGTGTCTGGGTACTTTGCCAGCATTGAGTGAGCTCTCTGAGTGTCTTGATTAATGCATCCCTGAATTCTGTTTCACTTAGATTTGATTCCAAGTGTGCAAGGTCCTTTACTGAAGACTGCCCCATATCTTCTGGAGGGGCTTTGGATTCTGAGGTGTGCATTGTGTTTGATGTGGTTCTTTTTGCTTTACCCATGAGTCTGTTTTCCCTCTGGGGGGTTGCCTAGCAGATGGGCTTCTCTTTATTTCTTCTTTTAGGCTCAGTTGTGGGAGAAGGAGATTTTGGGAGAGGGTTGGGGGAAGCTGACAGCTTCTGTGTCCTGGGGCACTTCAGGTTGTTGTCTTAGCTGTTAGATAGCAGGGTAGTAAAGGTGTGGCCAGGGGTGGGGGCATGTGAGTAGGAGCTAGGGCAGGCCTGAGACACAATAGCAGATTCCTCTTTCAGCAGGGGGGCTGGTGGTTCAGTGGGGACGGTGCGCAGGATCTCTGGTCTTTCCTCCTCCTGGCTGCCCCTCCTTCAATCGTATCTGTAAGGCACGCCTGCAGGGCAGCACTTGGATGGGCTGGGGCTTGGCAGAGGCCCTGGTCGGCCGCGCAATCCCGCGCACAGGCAATGACACCGCGGAGACCCGGCCGGCAGCCCAGTTGCGCGCGCGGTCCACAACGCCCCAGAGGCCCGGTGGGCGGGATGCCAAAAGCCCAGCTGCATGCTCGCGAGCAGGCAGCAGCGCTGCCGCGGCCTGGTGGGCAGGGCGCCGAAAGCCGGTCCCGCACACAGGCAGCAGTGCTGCGGTGGCCTGTCGAGCAGGGTGCTAAAAGCCCTGTAGTGCACAGGCGAGCAGGAAGCGGCGCTGCGGGGCGGCCCGGTGGGTGGAGCACCGAAAGCCCGGTGGCGCCCCGCTGCGCACTTCCGCGCAGGCAGAGTCGCCGCAGCGGCCTGGTGAGCGGGACGCCAAAAGCCCAATTGCGCGCTGGCAAGCAAGCAGCGTTGTTGCTGTGGCCCGGTGGGCGGGGCGCCAAAAACCCAGTTGCAGGCTGGCTGCGGCGCCGCGGAGGCCCGGTGGGCGGGGCGCCTAAAGCCCTGCGCGCACAGGCTGTAGCTCGGGCAGCAGCCGCTCTAAGCTCCCGGCTCTGTTGAGACCACCGGATTCACTCCAAGCACGTCCAATGCAGCTATGCCCACTCAAGCCCCAGCCCTCACTCCAAGAGCCCTATCCTCAGAAGGCGCTCCTTCACAGTCAACCTCCTCCGTAAATCAGGGGTGCTGAGCCGTTGTGGGCTGGTGTCCTGCTCTCACCCCGCCCGCCGGGAAGTGCAGCCGCCCTGCTCCACAGTCCCTGTTCCACTTTAGGCTCTGTGATCTGATTAGGGCACTGTATGCTGTCCCTTGAGTTCGGATGTTAAATTGTCCACAGTCTTGTGGGGATTCCACGCTCCCTAGGTCCCGGCTTCCAGCCCTCCCTCGATCCAGCTCCACTTTGACCATAGCTCCCCAACCCCCCTTTGTTTTTGCCAGCCCCGGGCTGCGCTCTGAGTCTCTGTCCCCGAACCGCTGCTTCCCTTATCTCTCCCGCTCTCCCCTTTTTACTCTAACCTTTGTGTGTTCCGTGTTGTGTGGTTCTCTTAGTTGAGGTTTCTTCTCAGGGTTTCCCCTGTGGATTCCCCTCTGTTCACAAGGCCCTTCCCAGGCAGTTATCGGCATTCTCCTCTCATGCCGCCATCTTGGATCATACCCCTACTTTTCTAACCCAATATTAAGAAACCCCCTCAACCAGTGACTCCCATGTATAAGTTGACCCCCAATTTTTGATCTCACAATTTTAGACAAAAGTATTATCTCATACACAGAAAAGCACTGTATATTTTTATTTTTCCATATATATTTTTTTAACTTCCTGGTGGGTTTGAAGTAGCACCTCATTGTGATTTTGATTTGCCTCTCCCTAATGACTAATGATATTGAGCATCTTTTCGTGTGCTTATTAGTCATTCATAAATGTTCTTTGTCTATTCCACTCATTTGCCTATTTTTAAATTGGTTTATTTGTCTTGTTACTGTTAAGTTTTAAAATTTTTCTTATATAATTTGGATAGCAGATACTTAGATATATGATTTGCAAATATTGTTTCCATTCTTGAGGTTGTATTCTCACTTTTTAAATAATGACCTTTGATATACAAGTATTTTTGGATGAAGTTTAATTTATTAATATCTATTTTTGTTGTTTTCCATGCTTTTGGTGTCATATTTAAGAACGATTGCCAAAGATCATGAATACTTACCTTCAGTGTTTTCTTCTAAGTTTTATCATTTTAGCACTTATATTTAGGTAATTGGTTCATCCTGAGTTAAATTTTGTATATGGTGTGAGGTAGGGGTCTAACTTTACTTATTTATATTTTATATGCAGATATCCAGTTGCCCAGCATCAATTGTTGAAGAAAATATGCTTTCCCCTATTGAATGGTCATGGCACCCTTGTCAAAAATCGATTGTCCATAAAAGCATAGCTTTATTTCTGGACTCTAAATTCTATTTCATTGATTTATATATCTATCCTTATATCAGTACCACACTGTTTTGATTACTATAGTTTTATAATACTGATTTCTTTCTTTCAACTATCATTATCCATATAAATGAAAGCAGCAGTGGTGGAGAGTGTCACATATTGACTGACTGAAAGATCAAATATATTTACCTATGATTAATTATCTTAAAATAACTTTTTTACTTAGGTTGCATTCCTATAACAAATGGGTGTAGATAGGAAGTCAGATGATGTTTGGATTCAGTAATAGGAAAATAAGATTCTACCCAGGAACAGAGAGCAGAAGGAACTCCCCTGCAGAGACATCTTTACTTAGCATGACAGGGAGGATGAGGAACAGCAGCTGCAACAAACGCCTTGGGAGACCTTTGGAGACTTCATGTGTACCATCTCTCACTAAAGATGTCTTCTAAGATTCTGCCATTAGAGCCTCTACCTATTTGAAAAGAACTAGCCTAAAGTTGGGAAACTGAGTTCCACATCCCCAGAACAACCATGGCTAATTCAACTGTCACTTCTTCAGGAAGTGTTTCCTTTGATTAAGCCAGGTTATTGTTATACACTTACAGCACCATGTATCATAATTACAACTATATTAATTTTATGATTAGTTTGTGAACTAAGTTCACTATACCACAGTTCCCAGCTGAGTGCTTACAGAATCAATTGAGTGGATAATGAAGTAAAATTATTATGTAAAGAAATGGAAAAATACATGAATGAATTATGAGAACCACATGTTTTGGGTAGGTTCTGCTGCTCTGCAATCACTGACAATGTGAACACCAAGTCAAAGACCCAGCAGAAGCCCTTGAAAGCAGGTGGCTGAGCATGCAAACTTGAGTTACTGCATAACCCAACCCTCAGGTGGGAATATGTTTGTGTCCTCCCAAAATTCATATGTTGAAATTCTAAACCAATAAGGTGATGTTATTAGGAGGTAGGTCCTCTGAAAAGTATTTTTGAGCTCTACCCTCATGAATGGGAATAGTACCCTTATAAAAGAGACCCCAGAGAGCTCCCTCCCACCACCATGTAAGATTACAGTGACAAGTCACTGTCTATGAACCAAGACATTGACCCTCACCAGACACTGAATCTACCAGTACCATGATCTTGGATTTCATAGCCTCCATACTGCGAGAATAAATGTCTGTTGTTTATAAGCTAACTCAGTCTGTTGTGTTTTGATATAGCAGCCTGAGTAGGCCACTATACTTGGACAAATTTTACTAAAAAGCTTTTGGGAAATATGTTTCTAAAACCTGAACAACATCTTTATTTTTGGTCCAGGAATTTCTTTGATAAAATTATCCTAAGGATATAGTGCTTCACACAAGAACATTCATTACAGAATTCAATAATATTGAAAAAATTATACCAAACTAAAATTCAAACACTTAGAAATGGGTTAACTAAACTATGGTAGTTCCTATGATAGAATGAAGTATAATTACTACAAATAATGTATTAGGAGAATACAATCATGATAGAATTGAAAAGAAAAGAGGTGGCTATATAAACCGGTGCTACTCAGAGTATAGTCTGTAGACCCAACAGCATGGGGATTACCTGGGGGTATCTTATAAATGTAGAATCTCAACCCACCATCTACTGACTCAAAAGCAGCACTTAAACATGATTCCCTAGTAATTTACATGCCCATTATTTTTTGAAAAGTGCATATCCAGAGGAAGTGAGTGAACAAAAGAATGAAAAGTATATTAGTCAGGGTTCTTGAAGCAGAATTGCTTCTTCTTTGGGAAACCTCAGTTTTTGTTCTTAAGGTTTTCAACTTTTTAGATGAGGCTCACCCACATTGGAATATGTTCTGTTTTACTCAAAGTCTATTGATTTAAAATGTTTATCACACCTGAAAAAAATACCTTCACAGCAACATCTACACAGGTGTTTGACGAAACAGCTGGGCACCATAGCCTAACCAAGTTGACACATAAAATTAACCATCATAGTAGAAAATATATCAAGATATTAGCAATGATCATCTCTCAAGAGTGGATAGTTTCTGTGTTTTTCAAACTTTCTACAACCGCCGTGTAATATCAGAAACAAAGAAAAAGAAAATGACATCTTTTGGTAAAAGGTATCTTTTGGTAAAAGGCAGCATAAGGAAGCCCTTAGGTAGTGTTTGAACCATCTCCTGCTATGGACTTTTCCTTGTAGGAATATATTAACTACAGGCTTTGTCTAGCTCTGCGTTGGCCCTTTCACTACAGTCAGGGACTCTTCACTGAACATGTATGTTGGACACTCCTACTTAGAATGGGGTCTTTCCGCCTTTGTTTTAAGACCTCACAAATCAACCTAGCTCACCAAGCCCTTGCCTGTTCCTTAGTATTAAGCCCTATGTGGTTACACTGAGAATCTAGAGCTTTTAAACCTGAGCCATGTCCTCTGAGACAAAAAATACCCTAGAGTTTCTTTCACATTAAGCAGGAAGGAGTCCCCACTGATAGCATATAGGCACTAGTTTAACTGTGGCTATACTACAGAATACAAACATATCTCTGAGCTATTGCGGGTTCTGTTCTAGACTACCACAATTAAGTGAATATCGCAATAAAGCAAATCACAAATTTTTTTGTTTCCCAATGCATATAAAATTATGTTTATCCTATACTGTAGTCTATTAAGTGTACAATAACATTATATCTAAAAATCAATGTACATACCTTAATTTAAAAACATGTTATTACTAAAAATGCTAACCATCACTTGAGCAATGCATAATTGTTTTGCTTATAGAGGGTCTGGCCTCAATGTTGAGGCTGCTGACTGATCGGGGTGGTGGCTGCTGAAGTCTGGAGTAACTGCGATAATTTCTTAAAGTAAGACAACAATTAAGTTTGACTCATTAATTAACTGTTTCACAAATGACTTCTCTGTAGTGTGCAATGCGGTGCTATAGCATTTTACCCATGAACTTCTTTAAAAATTGGAGTCGGTTCTCTCAAACCCTGCCACTGCTTTATCGACTAAGTACATGTGATATTCTAAATCCTTACTAACATTTAAATAATCTTCACAAGCATCATTGCCAGGACTAGATTCCATCTCAAGAAACCGCTTTCTCTGTTCCATAAGAAGCAAATCCTCATCTATTGAAGTTTTATCATGAGACTATAGCAATTCAGTCACATGTTCAGGTTCTACTTCTAATTCTAGTTCTCTTTATATTTTCACCACATCTATTACTACTTTTTCCACCAGTCTTGACTCCTCAACGTTATCCATGAGGGTTGAAATCAATGTCTTCCAAACTTCTGATAATATTGATATTTTGACAACTTTGCCTAAATCACAAATGTTATTAACGGCATCCAAAAAAAACTTTCAATTCACTCTGCCCGGATTCTTCAGAGAAATCACCATGTACAGCAGCTATAGTCTTTCAAAATGTGTTTCTTAAATCATAAGACATGAAAGTCAAAATGACTCCTTCATCCATGGGCTGTATGTAGAATAGATACATTGTGTTAGCAGGCATAAAAACATTACTCTTGTTGTATATCTATCACTCAAATGACCAGATGCATTGTTACTGAACAGTAATATTCTGAAAGAAATCTCTTTTTCTGAGCAGTAAATCTCAACAGTGAGCCCAAGCTTTTTTGTTCAGTTTTTAAAGCACAGACAGAGCAAGTTTAGCATAATTCTTAAGGACCCTAATGTTTTTGGAATGATAAATGAATGTTGGCTTTAACTTAAAGTCACCAGTTACTCTCTAACGAGTCAGTCTGTTCTTTGAAGCTGTGAAGCCAGCCATTGACTTGACCTCTCTAGCTGAGAAAGTCCTAAATGGCATCTTCTTCCAATGTAAGGTTTGTTTTTTGTCGACATTGAAAATCTGTTGTTCAATATAGTCAGCCTCATTAATCTAGATCTTCTGGATAACCTACTGCAGATTCTACATCAGCACTTGCTTACTTACTTTCCACCTTCATGTTATGGAGACTACTTCTCCCCTTAAAGCTTATGAAGATTCTTCTCCTAGCTTTAAACTTTTCTTTTGGAGCTTCCTCATCTCTCTCATCCTTCATAGAATTAAAAATAATTAGGGATTTTGCTCTGGATTAGGCTTTGGTTTAAAAAAAAAAAATGCCGTGGCTTGTTTGATCTTCTTTCCAGGCAACCATATTAGCAATAAAGCTGTTTTGCATTTGTTTGTTTGTTTTGTCCTTTCTGTGTTCACTGGAGTTGCACTCTTAATTTCCTTCAAGAACTTTTCCTTTGCATTTACAAGCTGGCCGCTTGGTGCAAGAGGCCTAGCTTTCAATCTATCTTGGCTTTTGACATACCTTCCTCACTAAGCTTAATCATTTCTAGCTTTTGATACAAAGTGACAGATGCTTGACTTCCTGGCATCTGTAAACTTGATTAATTCTGTGTTCTATTTCCTCACTCATTGGAAAATGAAATGTTTTTTTTCATGTTTGGCTGTTTTTAGATAAATATGACTGTCTTTAACAATTGATCATCCCCCTTTGGAACTAATTCTAATTTACAGCCTACAGATTAACTTATTCAACAATCACTTGGTCTATTAACAAACCTTTGTTGCTTCATACTCTGTGCCGGGCACTGTGTTGTACTGTAAATAACATTATGGATAAGATGCTATCAGTGATCTTCAGCAGGGATACCAGACATGTGTGCAAGTAATTATTATACAAGGCAGAAGATTCAAAACTCAAAGTGAGGACTATAGTCTTTGGGGCTCTAGATATAAGAAGAGGAAATAGCTCTACCCGAAGTGATCAGGGAAGGCTACCTGGGAGATGTGCATTAGTGAACATAGGCGAGTGGCTGGCTGTGAAGAATATATAGACTGGAAAGTAGAAGATTATCCAAAGAGAGAGATTGGCAGGACCTCAAAAGGGCTAATAACTAAGTCCCTTTTCCTGTTGCCACAGAGGACACAATATTTTAAAACCTGTCAAGCTCTCTTAGCACAGACTCTGGGGAAGTGTTGCTATTGAAGATGCTTGTGACATATTTGAATGCAATAAAACAGAATGTTCCATAATGTTTTGGGAGAAATCTTTGCTTCTCTCCAACAACTTATCCTAGTTGCTAAGCCAGGCTACTTTGAGGTTACCGAAAGGTTGTGAAGAATACATGGATATGACCAAATTCATCACATTATCCATTAGTCATTGTTACAGCGCTTTTAGGATGAGAGGAACAGCTGGAAATGGTACAGGAACACAACCTGGGCCATGTATGCCTAAGATGGATATTTCTAGCTGTCATAGAAGGTCTGGCCTTGTATACATATCTTCTTTGTGTTGCTGAGCTAACTGCTTCATAGACAATGTTGTAAAGGAGTAGAAAGTGGAAGCTTGGTAAGCTGTTATTTTTTCTGAGGCAAGTCCCTTCCTTTTCTTCCCACCTTCGAGCATGAAAGTTGGATCGGAGCTAGTCCCGGGAGCTCAACACTTCAGTCTTCATTTGTTATGGCTCACTTACAACTCAGTTCCTTCACAGACAGCTCTGTCTCATCATGCTGATGGGTTGATACCCACTCAGAGGCATCTGAAAGGAATTTTCATGTGATTACCAAAGCTTCTTTGCCCCCATCAGCAGCAGTAGTTGTCTGCTAAGACTTGAGATTGGAACACCACTGATGCAGCAAATTTTCCCAACTTCTTAACCAATGGGAACTTTAGCAGCAAAGAGCAGAATGGCAGGGCTCCAGTTAGTGTCAAAACTGAAGCAAAAAATCATTTCACAACTAGACTAAGAGAGATCAGATTCAAGTTTTGTAAGAATCCTACACAGAAAATATACAGAAATTAGCTGTGGCAAGGTCTGGTATTTTAACATGATAAAATATTTTGCTTTTTTTCATAGAGAGAAATGTTAAATTTAAGGCTTATATCCCATTATTTCAATGAAGAGAAAGAACAATTAATAGCTGGTTGGCCTAGAAGATTCTGGCAGGAATATTTGAGTCATAAAATATTAGCCAAGCATCGTTTTGGATATCCTAAAATAAACTGTGTAGAGAACTAAGTGTTTCATGCCAGGACAAAACTAAAAAGCTCTTTCTCAGAGGTCTCCCTGACCCTCCTTTTCTGGATACAATCTTATTGGTTCATAACACCAAGTTTTTGGCTTCATTGCAAGGAATCACTCAGCTCTGGCTGACTACTGCTATCATTTTTTCCCCCTTGTTCAGGAAATCTTGTTATGAACATGTTTCTAAGACAGAAGAAGTTTGTTTGTTTGGGGGAAGCCATTATTGGAAATACTAGTGCTAGAGTAATGGACCAGGGTCTGAGAGAAAGAGGAGGAACTTAGAAGTTTTGTAAAAATTGACTGTTCCCATCACTGGAGTTAAATGTCATAATGAGAAGAGGTAGCTTTTAACCCTAGTTTTGCCACCAACTGTGTCATTCAAGACCATTTGCTCATTCATTCAACACTCACAGTGACCAAGACATGGAAACAACTGAAGTGTCCTTTGATAGATGATTGGATAAAGAATATGAGGTACATATATACAATGAAATATTACTTGGCCCATAAGAAAAGATGAAATACTGCCATTTGCCTCAACATGTATGGATCTTGAGGTTATCCTGGTAAGCAAAATAAGTCAGAAAAAGTCAAGAACCATATGATTTCACTCATATGTGAATAAAACTGAAAGCAATAAATAAACAAGCAAAAACTCATATACACAGGCAATAGTTTAGTATTTACCAGGGGATAAGGAGGGATGGAGGTAGAAGACCGTAAAGGGGGTTAAGTACATGGTGATGAAAAATTTGAGTTTGGATGAACACACAATGCAATATATAGGTGATGTATTATAGAATTATGCACTTGAAATCTATATAATTTTACTAGCCAATGTCACTCCAATAAATTTAATTAAAACAAAAAAACATATGGAGCACCTACTCTGTGCTTGAACTATGTCTAGCACTAGGCACACACAATGAGGACTAGATAAAGAACCTGTTCTCAAATCACACTTTTTAAAAAAAATTTACTTTATTATTTTTGACAGAAACAGAGAGAGATGGAGTGGGGGGGTGGGCAGAGTAGTCTCTATAGTTGTACATCATCAGTTTTCAACATAAATTTATTTCACACAGGTGGGTGGGAATCATGCAGGGTGAGAACTGGGCTGGGGGCCTCCCTCATGGGAGGCGCACCCCCTCTAGCCAGGGGCTGAACTGGGAGGCAAGAACTGAACTGAGTCCTCCCTCATGGGAAGCACACTCCAGTTCAGCATATGGGCCTGCACGAGATGGGGCCATGATTCGAGCCTTGGTCCCTGGGGCTGCAAAGTGAGTGCTTAACCCACTGAGCCATCCTGGCTTCCCCCACACAACTTCTATGAATACTATTTTTTTATGTTTGCGATATGAAGGATGCATATAATGAACTCTCAAGGCCTTCTACCTCTAGTTCTTGAATCTTTATTTTTCTGTATGAGCACAATGCACCTAGAAGAATAATAACAGAAAAACTGGGACCAAAATTCATGCCAGACACTGGGCTACTTAACCACTTTTGTGTAAATTTATCAAATTAAACCATTTTGTTATTCCAATAATCTCCTAAAACAGGTATTATTTTATCCATTTTATGGATGACAAAACTAAGCACTAGAGAGGTTGAGATACCTTTTGTTACAAGTGAGAAATTGGCAGAGTCAGACTTAAACCCAGCTCCAAGCCCATCATTCTTCCCTCCTTGTTATCCAGATTTTTAATGCTCATTAATCTCCTTTAGACTTTTCTCTGGGAGTACTTATGGAAATTTTATTCAACAGTCCATAGCAGTACAATACAAAAGGCCTCATTCTTGCCTTATTGGTCTTTCATTACCTTTCCCTTCTTCATTACCTCCTCATTCCAAAAGTGAGGGCCACTTTATCTGGTGTTCCCACTGCTTTGCCTTCCCTTGTATTTTACCTTCTACATGGAGTCATTTTCAGTCTTGTCTGTAGCCAAATTCTGTACTCTTTCCCAAACTTTATTTATCTGTCCTCTAAATTTAGTTAGTTCAGCTCCTCATAGTTCAACATGGTAAGAAACTAAAAAAATAGTGTAAGTATCTCTTTGGGGGAAATAAGACATGTACAGATGATAGAAAAGAGTTATGGGTTAAAATAGAGTCATAATGTTCTTTATAGTACAACACAGTGCCCGGCACAGAGTATGAGGCAACAAAGGTTTGTTAATAGACCAAGTGATTGTTGAATAAATTTGTAGGTTGTAAATTAGAATTAGTTGTTCCAAAGGGGGATGATCAATTGTTAAAGACAGTCATATTTATCTAAAAACAGCCAAACATGAAAAAAAAATTTCATTTTCCAATGAGGGAGGAAATAGAACACAGAATTAATCAAGTTTACAGATGCCAGGAAGTCAAGCATGGCTGCTACCTCTGTGTGCACTCACTGCACAGTGACAGATCTGTGACTTGCACAAGTCAACCCTTCCCAAGTTTCATCATTCTTATCTAAAGTACACTAGTAGGTTGGTGCACAAGTAATTGCAGTTTTGGACCATAAATTTTAAATCTTCATAATTAGGCTCAAACATATCTTTATTGATCAAAATAGGAGCCGTTACAATCAACAGAGTTTGGCCAACAAGAAATTAGTCTGTGTATTCCTGTAGGGTATAAATCCATGCTTTGAGATTCGATAAACTCTTGGAAAGCATTTTCTGCATCCTCCTGGTTGCGAAAGTGTTTTTCCTACAAAAACTTGTTGAGATGCTTGAAGAAGTGGCAGTCAGTTGGCGAGAGGTCAGGTGAATACGGCAGATGAGGCAAAACTT